>CM067321.1:40032393-40292134 GCA_034231615.1 Meghimatium bilineatum | reverse complement strand
ATGTGCAATGAGAACATCAGAAAGATAATATATAAAACACCATGCATAGAATATATATAGAAACAACAGATAAAATAGTTTGGACAATGGAGGGAGGGGATTTAAATTTAAGTAATTATTACTAATACGGACGTTTTTATAAGAATTGTCTATTGTCATAACGTCCACACATGCCGCTGAGCGTAGAGGTTTGTACAGAAGATGTAGTCTGTGTTCCAGAGCCAGGTGTGTTGCTATGGTTGTAGTGCAGTCATGTTTATTCAGGATGGTCTTGATGTTGTCTATCTTTTCCTAGGTCTGCCCTTAGCCTTGTATCATTATTTAAATCTTGTTATATTCTCTTATGGGACCGTTCATCCTCATAAGACGTCCAAACAATTGTATCTGTTGTTTCTCTATATACTTGATGCACTATGTTATACTTAGTATCCGTCTGATGTGCTAATTGCGCACCTTGTCGAATCTGGTGACTCAAATAGTCTAACTTAGACATTTCGCAAGTTTCGATCTTTCTCTTGTGTAGGTGTTAGTTGCCAAGTCTGACATTGGTAGCATAGTGTTGGCACAAAGATGATCTTACTTATGTGTAGGTGTTAGTTGCCAAGTCTGACATTGGTAGCATAATGTTGACACAAAGATGCTCTTACTTATGTGTTTCTTTACTTCCATGTTGTTTTTTTTGGGTGCTAAAGCAAAAGTGACATCTGGTATATCACAATATTTTCATTTTGACATCTTGTTTCTATCTCTCAATTGACTCGTCCGTCTTCTGTGAAGATACTTCGTAGGTGCTTGAACTCTTTGACTTGTATTATTTTTGTGTTCTCTATTTGAATGTTTAAATGCTCTATTGATCTCGTTATTAGCATAGTTTCTGCCTTTTGTCTATTGATCTGCTTGTTGTATTTATTGTATATTCTTGATAGTGAGTTGATGTAAGTTTGCAGTTTTTCTTCGTCATCATATATGATGTTTTTATCGTCAGCGAAAAGCAGTTTATTGAGTTTTTTACGTTGTTCATTCTCTGTTGTTTCATAAATCAGAAGTTGTATAAGAATACGCATATAAATTCTACTACATATGACTGTATGTAAAAATAAGATGACAGCTATGTTGATGGAAAAGATCTAAAGATAGTAAGAGACATGTATTGGAAACAAACAGCTGTGTCGAGGTTTTACGGTAATGTAGGAGAATTTCAAAAGATAGAGATGGGCATCAGACAAGGATGTGTAATATCACCAGATCTTTTCTTTCTGTATACAGAGGATATTATGTGAGACTTAGAAGACATGTCAGGAATAGCAGCTAGAGGTTACAAAATCTGAATAATCTAAGATATGCTGACAATACAGTTCTGATTACAGAGAGAGAACAAGAAGTTTAAAACTTGTTAGACATGGTAGTAAAAAAAGTGAAAACAAAGCTCTCAGTCTAAACCAGAAGAACCAGAAGTTAATGGCTGTTTCAAGAAATACACACCGCCAAAATACATCATTACTATCTATGATTCAGCATTAAATCATGGGGATAAAGTCAAGCATCTTGGCACCATTTTAACATCAGATGGCGCAGGTGCTCCATTGAGTAATAGTAATTACAGTAAGAGTAACTGTAACAATGAAACAGTAACCCTATGATTTTTTTAAAATTGATAGAACAAGGGGATCTCATCCTTAATTTCCCGTATTTGTATATAGGAAACAATAATTTGTTAAAATATTTTAGACAGATGCATACAATTAAAAAAAGAACAGACTAATTGGTAAATGCAAGTTTAAAGTGAAAGTACACCAGGAGTAGATTTCTCAACTTTGTTTTGACACAATAATTAATTAAAACAAATCTGTTGACAACTGTGCATATTATCTCCCCTTCATTGCAAACGTAAAACCACCTTCTATAAAGTGAAAACCACCTTCTATAAAGTGGGAAGTTCTCTGTTTACTGTGACTAAATTATATTTTATTAATGAAGCATTATGTTTAGTCAGTGTGACTATCTAAGACACAATAGTCAAGTTTTCTTCCAGTAAACAGAGCCCTATTTCTATCTCGTGAGCACAGTTCACCAAAGTAAGATTGCTCTTAAGATGTCAACATTAGGACTAGTAAGAAAAACCAAATCACAAACAATGTGTGGTGTGGACTGTGCAATGTGGTTTAGATCAGTGGTGCCAATGTGGTGTGGAAAATTAAGCAAAGTTAGTGGTACTGTTACTGTTGTCTATCATGCACATCGTAAAATGTGACTAAGAAGGTTTTGGGTGGTTGAGTTGGCTCTCCTATTCAATAGAGGATCATGTTATCCAGAAGTCATGCTGAAGTTTGGTGTGTTAGATCGAAAGGCGCAGATATCGCAACCATAATGTAAATTATGATATACCACATTCCATTCTCCGGATTACATCCTGATAACATACAGGAGCTCGAGAACGAACGCATAAAAAGAAGAAGCAGATAAAGATCAGTGGTTCTCAAAATGTAATTAGGTCCATGTTTGGGGCTATATATTTGAAGGGAGGGGGATAATTGCACCAAAAATGAAACTATGGCGCAGATTCTTCCAGATCTGCGACACATAAATATTTTTTGAATACTTCTATTCTTTTACAAAACTGCCCACTATATCACGGCACAAGGGGGAAACGATGGCTATCTGAAACAGCTATGGCGGAAAGTTCCACTGCACTGTCTAACTACTGCACTGGAGCTGCTAACTACAGAATAGTTCTTTGATGGAATCCATATCAGCATTTGACCTGCTGGAAAACGAGGAAGAAGGAGAAAATAATTATGCGACGCATAAGATATACGATAGTAGTAATCATTGAGGAAATATGACAAGCTTTTTTCTGGTCTATAGGAATTAATATCTAGTGCTTGGAACAACACATCGTCTGGAAATACGAGGGCTGGGGTAACACAGTGCAATATAAGGAAAAACGGATTTAGATACAAATGTTGTCAATATGTATGCACACGACATACTAGCGAATAGACGCATAGACATACGACGTTTTGAATAAGAAACCATCATCAGGACAAGCGATTGCTGACTAACAATAGATAGAAATACACATATGACGAAATGGGAGACAAGGGATGATGAAAATGGGAGAGAAAGAAGTGAAGCACAAGTGGGTATTAAGGGAGTGATATTACGGACGATGTGATCAATCCTGGTAATAAGAGATAAAAAGGACATTGAGATCTGGTCAACAAGACATAGATGCTTTCCATCTTAGTTCTCACTCTGGATAATTGAGTTTCTGTGTTTGTTCTCAAACTCCTGCAGATTAGAAAGATGTAGTTCGTAATGCGTTTGTCATGGATCTCATGATGCGAGATCTTCGCTTTTTACCTAACACATTCGACTTTAGAATGGCACTTAATCATTTTGACTTTATATAGGATGGGGCAGCCAATTCAACCATATAACCTCATTAGTTGCTTCTTAAAACATACATGGAAGGCAAACAGTATTGCTATTCTTTGTTCCCCTCTCGAGATTTAAAAAAAAACAACTAATGGTGTGTGACTTTTTAAAAACAATTTGTGTTGTCTAGTGCTTTTGACGGAACGAGTTGGTGGCACTTGCCTAAACACAATTCGTATTAAAAGATGGTTATTTTGTGCATCAATCATTCAGGGCAATATACTGCTAATTTTCCCAAACAACTTGTATATGATATATTAATAAAAGAAAAGTGTGAAAACCAGAATACTGGTTTCATTAGTTATTATAAAGATAAAGAATGCAACAGATCGCATGTAACCCATGTCTGCTGAAAGACACAGTACAAATAGAAATGATCGGAATATACCGGTGTGGTATCAAAAATTCCCCATTACACATTGTTTACTACACTGTATAATCTTGTCTCTCAATTAGTTGTGTGGACATTTGAAAATAATCCATCTGAAGTCACATTATTTAACCATTACAGTGATTTTCATTGGTCACTTTTGTATACATTGTGTCGACAGCCAATGACAAATCAACGTCAAGTAAAGTCATTTAGAAGAATGAGTTCACGTGACTGTATTTGACGAGAGACACGGTACAGTAAGTCGATATGACCTAGCAAAAGACACCTTACAAACAAAAATGTAATAGTCATGATTGAATGATTGTCCAAACAAATGTCATGTGTTTTGTTTTTGAGAAAACTAATTGTACTTGAATTAAACTCACAACATAAAAACATGACTCTTTTTGCAACTTGACGTTTTAAAAAGATAAAAACGTGATTGCAATGCAAAAATAGGATAAAAACTGAGGCTCTGTATGGAAAAATAATTTTGTGAAATATATTTTGAGGCTCTGTCTAGGATAGCAGGGCTATAGAGAGTGGACATTTCCATTATTCATTAAGGGTCATAACCCCGCAGATACTATCAGATAAGGGGATGTAATACATGTGAAATGTATTAATATGTGAAAATGTATTAATAAATCATAAGAACACAAATATTTTGATCTGATCATGTGGTAATATAATTTAAATAAACAACTCTCATTTATCTTGAGTGATTTTGTGTAACTCTTCCCCGTTCTACTATTTATAAAAACGTTTTTTTTGAAAGCAATATGCACGACATTCTTCCCTAACTGTTGACATGGTGAACAAAAGTGTGGCACATAAACTTTTGGATGTTAAGGGATAATGTCCGTATAAGGTTCAAGTTCCCCGCGGAACTTTCCTACAAAAGTTGGCTCTTGACTTTGTATGGGAACTAGTGTCAGTAGACCGTTCACATGTCTTAGACTCCACCGCGGGGTCAAGGTTCAGCCAGTGTCGAGTCAGCTCGCTCGTCACAGTACCGCTTGGGATCTAGGCTGGTTCCTCCCCATATGACATGTTAAGACAGGACGAAGTCACCGGGGTGAAGTTTTCGGTCGTACGGAATGTTAACAGCATAAACGTGCTCAGCTAAGTGGTGAGCTATACTTAGCGTCCGAGTGGCTTTCGAATGTCGGCGCCTGCTATGTCATACCGCCTCGAAAGAGGATTACGGGGGTATAGGAGAGCTGCTTAGAAAGTGCTTCACTCGACTTTTTTGTCATGAAATAACTTTGGAATTACTTAAATTTTAGTATTATTTGTATTTACACGGTTACCTCCCTTACACTTAAACGTATTTTTGATTTAACATTTGGATACTGCTATTTATTGGAAAGAATAAATAAAGTATTTTGATAAAAAGTAGTAATGTAGTCTTACAGTTTTTATGGCCATAATTCTTAATTCGTAATTTAAAAGATCTTAATTATCTAATTATACTTTCGTTAACAAAGGAAAATAAATTTAGTATTCACGAGGGGAAAAAATGGGATTGCAATTTGTGAGTTTTAATACGCTTCATTTTTTAGAGAAAATTTACTTTTAACAATAACGCAATATAACGACATCCACATGTATCAGCTGAGTTTAAAAAAAATGTAAACTCAAAATATTTTGACTTGATACATTGTTTACTAAAATTGCAGAAATATACATTTGTTTATGTTAATGGCACATATGTATTGTAATTGTATGTATTGAGTGCAAAGAAGTGTCCAGGTCTCACCGAGATTGTCTTGGTTTTATAACACTGACTTATATCTCGCCCTGTTTTGCCTATGTCCCCGTATCTATAACAGTTTACAAATACAACGAATGTGTTACGTGTTCAAATCAACACACCTGGTCTCGCTTCGTTCAAGCGAATAAACACGCTTGGTAACCCTAAATGCGGTCGAGCGTGAAGACTTTGATTTATTTATACATAGACCAGTGGTCATAAGGTATTTTCTGTAGACGTATTAATTAATTCACAGTATTATGTGATTGCCATGTGTCTTCTGTCACGGAGATCATCCAATAAATAAATTAAATTTCCAACACAGCTGACCCGTGTATTTGTTATAATTAAAAAGAAAGAATCTCTCCAATAATCTGTTTCTAGTAAACAAAAATCTGAACGTAGTGATAGATAAACTTAATTTTCAATAGAAATCGTCGTTGGTTGGCGGGTCTGAAAGGGGAGCAAGGGGAGCTAAACTGTTACCTGTCAAGCATATCGTAAGCAGCAACTAAGAGGAATGTAAGGTGGAGTTTGTTGTCCCATAAAGACCCGTAGATAAGTAGGTTCTAGGGTTGAGGTATTAAACTTCCCGTCCTTTAGCAATTAGAATAGGTCTATGCCTTTTAGTATTAGAAATTTGGCCAAAATCCGGGTATAAAGCCCCCCCCCCCCCCGCCCGAGATTTTCACAAAAGGAACAACAATTCACATGAAGAAGAATACACGAAAAACACGAATGACCTTTTTTAAGGGAAGTACTCCTTCCCCCTCCCCCTACTTTATAACATTTATAACAGTTGTCTCACCCCACAGTGTCAAATTGACCTAGATGCTATGCTAAAGTTAGATTTGTCAGTTAAGCTGTCAATTATAATGGCACAACTTTTATCTGGACTATATCCTGCTGATCTGCAGGAGCTTGAGAATGGAAACAGAAGATGAAACAAGAAGTTGAAAAGACGTTTACACCAGTAGGCATCGATCTTGAACAGATGTGTACACCAGAAGGCATTGATCTTGGTGAAGAATGGATTATCTTTTCAAGACTATCTTTGCAATCACTAGAGAGTTCATTGATAAACATAGGCTATGAATGTGAATGAATGCTGTGTTCACGGAGTTCATCTCCGAACATTTTCATGACACGTATGTTGTGAGACACAGACGATCACAATAATCCACAATCAGTGGTTCGAATGGACATTTACCACCAGATCACGTGTAAGAACAGTTCACGAAACCAGTGGAGCCTTCACCAAACAACAAGCAGCCTAACGATGTGTGTGTTTGCTGTAACGCAAGTACACTTGCCAGAAATTGAAGCCTATTTCCGCTAAGACGATATCAATGTCATCATCATCAGGTGCTATGCCGGCTGGCGTAGGCGATCATGGCTCTCCACAGCTCTCTGTCTCCAGTATTATGTATCAATCTCGCCGTTGTGTCCCTGCCGTGCCAGGTTGTCAAACTGTCTAATATTTTCTCACATTGTCGCCCTGTCTCTGCTGCCTTCAATCTTGCCTGTTGTGACTATGTTCTATAAACCTCCTTGTCTCATGAAGTGGCCAAAAATATGAAGATTGTCTTTTTCTTATATTATTGATTAAAGTCCGTTTCGCATTTGACTCTTTTAACACTTCCACATTAATTTTTCTGGCAGTCCATGATAATCAACATACCTTAACCAAAAGGTTTTAATCCCTTAACGACCAATCATCAACTAAGGAGACATTTATTCATGCACTGTAAATGTATCTCCTGTGTAAATCATTATTACACGTTTTTGAGTATTCCTGTATTTCATGGTTGTTGTTTTTTTGTGTTGGGGGGGGGGGGGGGGTTACCGTGAGGATAAAATGAGACGATTGAACAGACCTAAGTCTGACCTATTTATTAGAGATTCTTAATCAGGGTTGACACATACTTTAAAAAAAAGAAAGTGACATTTCCCCGTAAACATGACAGAAGTTTAACATTACAATAGGCTATTCATTTAAGATGAGGTACTGTCTTCGCACGAAAGGCCAGCAACAGTCCCCATTTACCTCATATTTCTTTCCCTGCTATCACACCACTATAAGCTTATAAGCCGGTGTTGTGGCATACGCCGGAAAGGGGGGTGGTGGGGGAATTTCATTGTTTAGGGGGACACTTCGAAAAAAAAATGTGTACTTGAGATTTGATTGTCTTTTATATGTTTTGAAAATTTAATCTACTGAACTTTTTTTTCTTCTAATAATTTTATAGTGCTTTCTTCCAAAAACCTAAGTCTTACGTCCTGGACAAGTTATAATTAGGTTTCATTTATGGAATAAGTCAATTTTTTAATAGACCTATAAAAAATGTAGGGCCCCTTTATGGGGGGGGGGGGACATCAGAATTTTTGAAAGATTGAGGTGGAGAAAGGTTTAAAGAAAAGGTTGGGTAACACTGCTATAACATGTCAGGTTCAAGAAGTATAACATTGGATGAAACAACACCCAGAGTTCTCCTGCAAATTATATCTTCAGCAGCGCAGATGAGTGTGAAATACCTTGACCTTGACATATCTTCGCTTCTTCCAACCTTGACTGTTCCCTGTAGTATAGTTTATGACAAATAATCATATCATAGAACGTCCAAAAAAACAACCAATAAGGCCGTAGACAAGTTTTCATTGAGGAAGGGGTTTACCTATAAAATAATGTGAAAAAAGACATTCGTCCATTTTTGTATGTAATTCCCTTTGTTTGATGCGAAAGCTGATGACTTTTTTGATGAGAAAGGTGATGACTTTTTTGATGCAAAAGCGGATGACTTTTTTATGGTGAAAGCCGATAATTTTTGACTTTTTTTTATGAGAAAGGTGATTACTTTTTGATGTGAAAAATCGTTAATGTAGGGGTTTGATCCCACCTTTTGGCTAAATTCCTAGCAATAAAAAACATGTTATGATTTCCTAAGGGTCGGAGGGTGGAGATGAACACTCTTCTCCCTTAACAACAGACCTATAAACCTTGCAGGTAGGTATATTTGTTGTTTTACTATTGGTAGTAATGATTCTTATAGACATGTATGACTATTTTATTTTGTAACGTACACATTTGTCGCTAGATGAACTAGTATTGTGGCTTGGTAAAAGCTCACCAACCAAATTATTGACAACATGAGAGGCAGAGAGTCGTGGAGAAACATGATCGCCTATGCCATTCGGCATGACACTTGATTGATTGACACATTTGTCTCATGTTCTCTATAGGAGATCGCAGAATTAGTCTGTAACATTTGTATTCGAAGGCTTGTAACCTCTCTCCGTGACTGCAGTGAGTGTTCAGCTTTCACACCAATACAACACAATAGACAACATAAGTGAGTTTCAAAGTTAGTTTTTCACACTAACACTGATTTTGCTTTTCCACATTAAAGTTAACCTTGACATATCCGCTACATCCATCTCCAGCCGTATGGACCTATCTCTAAGTCTGTTTTGCGTTTTCCATCGCTGCATAGGCCTATGCAGGATCCTAGGTATTCGAAAATATTCAAGTCTTCACATTTATACCAATTTATCATGTTGTTGGTTTGTGCTTCTGTACCTTCGCTGTTAACCAAGAACATATTTCATTCAGCATTGATTTTGGTCTCCTTGCTAGGACAATGTGAAAACAATTATGACAACACTGTGTATGAAAAAAAAATTATGGTGCTTTATGGGGGAGATGTGGCCACATCATCAGGTGACCATTGTCCAACTTTTTAATATTGTTGAGTAAGAAAGACATCTCCAAATAAGCACATGTATATTTTGATAATTTTGTGTTTCTTGTTTATGTGTGGAGCTAGTGTAGCGCATGGTCATGTTGTTAGAACTCCTTTCTCAGACCCTTGATGTCCTGGGTTAAATCCACGGTTGGGACATGATTTTATCTTTTGGAGGTACAATTAAAATCCTTCCTATATATGTCGAGGCGTCTACTATGGCAAAGCAGCTTTTATTTCCACAGCCCATAGAAAGTCTCTCTGCACTCCATCACAGGAAAACATGCAGTAACAAAAGTTGTAAGTTTTTCTTGTTTATGTGTTTCTTGAAAAAGGTCCCAGTTGGACCGTAAAGTAGAAAAAGGTCTGTGTTCTTTTGTTTATTACTATTTATTTATTTTTTACATTGATAGTTAGGCTATAACAGTAACCATTAGTATTTCATACCGCTTTTGTGACTTGGAGATTAAAAAATCACAACTTCAGCTGCAGATAAATTGAGCTGCATGCAACGCACTGAGGGGCACCCCTACTAGGTTCATACTGGGGTCCTCTCGGTACGTAGAGTGAAGATAATTGGATGTAGCGATTTATTATAAAAATTTCATTTTGTTAACTACTGTATGGTGTGTTTAGTTACACATGTGGCATGTCTCGCCGTAATTAACAAAAATTTCACAATAAGAATTCCTAAGACACATTCATTTTGTGATGCTTTTTTGTTCAGTGGGACAGTTTTTTTAAACGACACCATGCTACCAATGCCAAACATGGTCTTTAATAGTCTCGCAGCAAAGAAAAATCACTACATGTGAAATGAAATGTATGAGAAAAGCTGTAATGGTTGCTAAACTAGATAAAATAAGAAATAAAGCAATTGGGAAAAAGGTAGGTATAATATCATGTATTGAACATATCAAAAGACAGTAAGTAAAATGGTTTGATCACCTTATGAGAAGGAAACTAAATACCAATAAGAGCATATAACAAAAGAGTATCCGGACATAAAACCACAGGCAGACCACGAAAACGGTGGATAGAAAAAATCAAGATAACCTTGAACAAACATGGACTCAATTCAACCAAGGTGACACATCTGGCCCTGGATCGACAACACTCCATCCGAGTAGAATGCTCCTTCATTAGGCATTTGCATTAAGCCGAAGTCTCCTGGGTATGAAAGAGCGCTCATAAAAACCACCCCACTGCACATAGGAAGTAAGAGCTAATCGCTTGCAATTCCTGGTGCTAGAAAGAAAGAAGAACGACAGGTGTGAATACTATCAACCATAATTCACCTGGAGAAAGACAACAACTTTTAAAAATAGGTTTAGCAAAGTCCAAGATGACTGGTTAAATGTAACTGTAGGGAGCACGTCAAAGATGACTGGATAAATGTAACAGTAGGGAGCAAGTCCAAGATCGCTGGTTAAATGTAAATGTAGGGAAATATGCTAGGATCTGGGAAGTCTTTTACTTTAGAGAGGTCTTTGCTGTGACCATCCTGCATTTTTGAGACAAACTGTTAGGTAAAAAGGGTTGATTCCCTACCAGAAGTTTAGGCATGATTTCTTCCCATGGGTCATTGCAGAAAAAAATCATGAGGATTGGTATAGTGGAATTCCTCTATAGAGAATCCTTTTATAACACATTTCCCTATATAGCAACACATTTAAAAATCCCCAATTATATTTATTTTTTATTGTTTGTACTATACATGGTAAATTTCTGTTATTACATACATATTTTGCTGGTCTGGACCAAGTTGTTAAAAGGGGATTCCACTATAATAAACCCTACATCTTCTTAGTTTCCTCCCATAGCATACATGGCAGATTGTAGTATTATTCGTCTTTGCTCCACCAATGAATCACTGTAACACAAGCAGTTAATTTTCTTTATAAAAATATAGCATAACTTTCTGTAATATTTAGAATATACTAAATGGCTTTTTGCATCTTGCAGACGATCATTAAGAAAACAATCAAAAACAAGCCAATGAGCATTTTCTCTCAGTAATGGAAGACTTTCTAAGCGATCATGTTGTTAAAGCAACAGAAGATGTTTGTTTTCATCTTTCCCTTTTATCTTCCATATCTTTTATTATATTGTTCCTAAACAACATCGCCCCAGCCAGCATGAAGATTGTGCCTCCAGACAGCTCAAGTTTTAGCCTAAAGAAATACTACAAAGGAGGTGCATCTAATGTAGTACCGTAATGACACTGACAGATTATGGGTTTATGAATAGATGGTTCATTTGTCATGTCAGAGGTGTTAAGTCTAAGGCATATGGTTCTTGCATTCCATGTACCCAGTCTGAGTATTACCGATTGCTTGTTTTGTCTAGGTACTATTCATTCATTCATTCATTTTCATTTTGCGCTGAAGTTAGCGCATAGGGTAGAGGTCAGATCTCTCCAATTCTGTCTGTTCAAAGCTATTCTGTGCAGTTCTTGAATAGTATGAATATTGGTTGTTTTACTTTCTCTAAGCATTGTTCTTATGAGTGTTTCTTTTGGTCTACCCCTTGCTATTTTGCCTGTAGGTATCCATTCAAGAGATTGGTGGTGTATTCTGTTTGTGTCTGAGGACATACCGATGTAGGACCAACGGCGTTTTCTGATAACATCTGTGATGAAATTTTGATGTCTCTCTTCTCTGATTTTATCATTCGATTTGAATTCACTCCAATGGGTGTTAGTTATCCTACAAGGACATTTTTTCTCAAAAGTCAGTAACTTCTTTTCTGAAGATAAAGAGCTTTTCCAACTCTCACATCCATATGATAACACCGGAATAACGCAGGAATTAATTAAGCGCATTTTCGTGCGTGTGCTGATTGACTTTGATTTCCAGATATTAGACAGTCTGTTTAATTCACTTGATGCTAGGGCAATGCGAGTTTTAATTTCTGCCATGACATCACCGTCGAGTGTTAATTATGAACTGACTTCTGTTACACAAATCGGTTTGGACTTTACGATGTTAGTTCATTAATCCAACGATCGACATAATGACCCCACTACACCTAGATTAGGTACTATTCATTATTAAAATCAGTTTTCCAATGTTTCATCTATTTCAATGTGTCCAATGAGGCAGGCAGAAATAATGGGCAACACCTAATAGCAGTGCAGATTATGCCAGGTGTTAGCTGACTAAATTGCTGCTCTCACTGAAATGAGTGACTTGTAGTGAACTTCCACCAATTTAAGAGAAATTGAAACGTGTAAACTGTCCCTTTCCGTTTTGTGTACATGAAGAGGCGTTCTTTAAGGTATGGTGGAGGTTGAAAGAAGACTAGGAGGCCAAAAGAAGACATGGCTAGATAATATCAATGACTGGGCAGGGTGTGAAGTTTCATAACTTAACAGGATGGTAGAGGATATAGATGTGTGAAAATCTTTCTGTACCAAATTTATCAATGTGACACTCCTGCGACCCTGACGGACTATGGGTTTTATTACTATATCAGTATCTTTTACCCACCTCATCTTCTCCTACCACTGCCATTTAACTATGATCAAATTTTATGACGCGACTAATGCATGCAATGACATCGCCAGCACAATGTGAACGATTGGCTTTCATCCAATCATATCGCCCGTACAACGTGAACGATTGGCTTTCAAACCACAAGCTAATTCAACCAGGTTGGGTCTGTCAAGTGAACCAAAAATCCCCTCTACCACCGAGCCAAGATATGGAGAAAATGTGTGTGTTTTAAACAGTGTTCCCCGCCGAAGACGGATGTTTTGGGCCATTGGCGCAAATAAAACGGCGACACAACGCATTTCCATTCTCTGGACTACATCCTGCTAGATATATAGTAGGCCCATTGTCCTGTTACAAAAGATATCCAGCGGGAGATTGAGAATGAAAGCTGAAGAAGAAGAAGAAGAAACAGTGTTCAGAACAGAATAGACTTCTGGAGATAGTGCCTACTGCAAACGTTTGATATTCAACACTGAAACAAACATTTTTTACTTCCAAGGCATGAAGTCTCCATCTCCTGATGTTTTTGGTAGTTGGTGAAAACTGTGACTTTATTGGCACTTCATAGAACTAAAAGGTTTATCTCGATGTGCAATTGTAAATTTAGCTAGCTGACAAAATTAGGTTTGCCTCTTCTGCTATAGATGTAAAACTGGTTACGAAATAATGTAGCAAATGTTTGTAGTGCTTAGATGGCAGGAGTAAGTTCAGCCTACAACTTACAGCTGTATATTTCCATGTGACAAGACTAAAAAACCTCGGTGGAGATATCCCCAGAACTGTAAGTCAATAAATCTTCCATTCTTACAGTGAGTTCTAAATATGACAGGTCTGAAAAAATCTTGGCGGAGACACCCAAAGAATTATATGTCAATAAATCTTCCATTCTTACAGTGAGTTCTAAATATGACATGACTGGAAAAATCTTGGCGGAGACACAGAACTGTTAAGTCAATAAATCTAAATTAACATTTTCATTTTCTTGTTTGTGTCTTACTAACTCTAACCTTGTGAAGTAATCATATATGATCAATGTACTTATATATTCATATTCTGTATCCATTCCTCTTTCCAATTATATATTACACATACACTATTTATCAATATTAGTATGTCAAGTGATACAATGAAAAACACATGTAGGGAAATTTTTCAACTCCTGAAATATTTTCTTATTTTTATTGCTTTTGGTGTCAATCAGAAAAATGTACATAACTTTAACATTTATTGATATAAATTCATCAAATAAAATGCATAATGAAGAGATTAGATATACTTGTGTAAACATTTAAAAAAATGGATATCATCAATGACAAATATGGATACATTTGGGTAAGTCACAATATTTATACTAATAAATTAACATTTTCATTTTCTTGTTTTACTAACTCTAACCTTGTGAAATAATCAAATATCATAAATATACTTATATATTAATATTCTGTATCAATTCCCCTTTCCAATGATATATTACACATACACTATTTATCAATATTAGTATGTCAAATGATACAATGAAAAACATATGTAAGGAATTTTTTCTACTCCTGAAAATTAATTTGGTCCAAACCTAAAAATAAAGTCCTGAAAGAGTTATCACCATGAATGATGAAATAATGGCCAGTTTCTGTAGTCTTCTTCTTCTTCTGCGTTCGTTCTCAAACTCTTGCAGATTAGCAGGATGTAGTCCAGAGAACGGAATGCACTGTGCCATGGTTTACAGCATTGCTGCGATATCTGCGCCTTTCGACCTGACACATCCGACTTCAGCATGGCTTTGGGTCACTGATCCTATATGGGATGGGACAGCCAACTCCATTCCATAACCACCTTAGTCGCCTTTTACTACATGCGTGGAAGGTAACCAGTGTTACTATTCTTTGCTCCCCTTTCGGGCCCCGGCAACACACGGGCGGTTTATGTAGTTAGTTTGCTAAATATGAATTGGTGATACATTCTATATTCTATCTATGGGTACTATTTCGATGAGGATACAAGTAATATATACGTCCTTTAGTCTAAGATGTCTCAAATTAAGAACTGTGTGCATTGAGAGCGTCATGGTGACATTGAGAAGAAGATTCATGGAGTGTGTAATCACCAATTTACGGAAACTATTAGTGTGCGTAAGATTCACTATCTACTGAAATAGATTTAACAGATATAGGTATGCCGTGATCTTTCAGTAAATCACTAATATCTTGTCTGGTCATGCATGGGTTACAGGGTAATGAGGGAGCGGATAGTCATACTTCAAGGGAACGTGGTTAAAGGGTTGCCACCCTCTGGTCTAGAGTGAGGTTGGCGCTTAGCGCAACTTCTAATTTGAACGTGCTTGAATCCAAATACATTACCAGCTACATATTCAGCAACTTAATCAGGGGATTCTATTCCAGAAACTAAGTTCTTAGTTATCTTCTTACACCCCAGAGAGATACAATAACACAATTCTGATACTGTTGTCATCATAGCAGGATATGGGCGGCTATTATGTATTAAATTAATTCAATATTTCCTATCGAAAATGTCATTTATGTATGGAACGTGTCTATATATATGCATATATGCTGTCTATAGAAATTAATGATAGATTACATTAGTCATCAACGTATTTGATCACCGGCATTCTTCACCCTTAAGACATTTAAAATTGCACCAACTCAAAATTGTAATCCTCTAACTGTTACACCTGTAGTCGAACACAGACAATACGTCTTACTTCTTATCACTGTTTCCTTTTGGTTATAAAGTTGAAGGTATATAAAATACAATTGATATATGTATATTTACTCCAGGGCAAAGCCGGGTCTTACAGTCTTATATATATATATATATATATATATATATATATATATATATATATGCTAGAAGGAAATACTCGTCGTTTTCCGGGTGATAATAACAAACAAAAAAATAGTACTGCTATACAATGTTTTCCGCCATACGACATAGTTTGTGTATGAATATTCTTACGATTCCAAAAAATATATTTACTAAAATTCAAAAGATTTAAGAAATACATTAAAAATAACAAATAAAAAAAAGACGCGAATTATTATTCCTATACGCCAACGACTCGTATCTCTGTTCTACAAATTAAAATTAAAAAAAAACAATTTTTCCCCAAAGATCAAACTCCGAAAATATGGGGGCTTACATCACAGGTCGTAAAATTGGTCTTATCTATATACAAACGTTGCCAGTATTCCAACCCATACTTTGAGATTTCAACACCTCATCAGTTAGAATTTAAGAATACAATATAAACGCAAATATAACCAGTGTTATGCGATTCACTTACAGACAGACGGCTTTATGCACAAGGCAAGGAGAAATAATAGAGAAACACGATAAACGTCGATCGAAAGGGAAAACAATATTTTCTAGACCCACATATTTACAGTTATTTGAACTTTGTACACCGGCTCAAAGGTAAAACGTTAACTAATCATATTATTTGTCAGCTTTGCCAAACCACAGGATAACTTATATGATATACAGTGATCCCCAGCTCTTTTCATTTGAGCCATACTATTACTGAGCCAAATTTCGTCCGTCTACGTGTTGTATTCGAGTAGGCTATAAAGAACAAGAAAGACACAGAGTTACTGAGTTACCCATACCTGGCTCTGTGGCAGCGTGATATACCGGACGGCCAATATAACGGACTGTGACGGCCAATATACCGGAATCGAATCCCGCCACAAGCAATTGTGAAATTGGATAGTTCGGAAAGCAATAATAAACTAGTGAACGTATTTATATTCCCTAGAAAATCCTAGGATAAAGGGCGGGTATACACGCAGTTTTCCAAAAACTTTATATAATTTTAGTGGTAACAACCACCGATATGGGCTAACACAAAACACAATTCTTTACTTTTAAACTATTTATCTTCTTCTTCTTCTTAGTTATCAAAATTCCTGCAGATTACCAGAATGTAGTCCGGAGAATGGAATTCACTGTGTCATGTTTACAGCACTACTGACCTATCTACGAATTTTCGCCTGACACATCGGACTTCAGCATGAAATTGGGTCAGTTTGACATTATATAGGATGGGACAGCCATTTCCATCTCAAAACCTCCTTTGTCGCCTCTTACGACATGCATGGAAGGTTAACAGTATTGCTATTCTTTGCTCCCCTCTCGAGCCACGACAACACACGGACATAAATATTTATAAAAACTTTGATATGTGATACATATGGCCTACCTTTAAAAAGTTCGATATTTAGCTAGAATATGTGGTTTTCCCTTTAGCTCATCTGTGTGCACACAAAGTTCTGAATTGCATGATCTGGAATTTAGATTCTACATAAGTTTTAATCCTTCTTCTTCTTCGTTCGTTCTCTAACTCCTGCAGATTATCAGGATGTAGTCACGAGAACGGAATGCGTTGTGCCATGGTTTACAGCATTGCTGCGATATCTGCGCTTTCGGCCTGACACATCCGACTTCAGCATGGCTGTGGGTCACTGACCCTATGTGGGATGGGACAGCCAACTCTATCCCATAACCTCCTTAGTCGCCTTTTACGACATGCGTGGAAGTAAAATTGCAGTTTTGCAGTGACTGATTCGTTCTATAGCAAACTCCTGAATACGCTAGCCTGCTAATTAAACCGTCTAAAAGAAGAAACATGAAAAAGACTGCATATACATATCAAATAGTCTCATGCCGAAATCGGATGTGCTGGGCCGAAATGTGCAAATAACGTAGCTTCATTGTAAATCTAGCAGCACAACGTACTTCACGCTCTTAGACTCAAATCACGGACATGTCCGTACTGTTTATTTGAGAGCGAACGCAGACGAAGAATAAACTCATATAGGCAAATAAATCCAACATCTTCCATCTTGATTTGACACAACGCAAGTCTGTCCACGTGTCTAATAGCAAGTTCTATGACTTATCATCCACTCAATAGCTCTTTACCGACAGTGCTGTTTTGAGTATCGATTAGTTTGTACTGTGGTTCTTTGTGACTGGCACAGATTAATGTGTTGGAACAAATGGGCCCTTACAGATTCGGCATACAAATTTTAGTTGTGAAAGGAGTCACTGCTACCTTCAAACTGTATGGTCTTTCACAGTGTATTTTTATGACATAGGACGGTTTGTTTATTTTTTTATATTGGTAGTGTACTGACGTGATTACTCTTAGAGATTATGTGACGTACATATTACGTCGTGACATTATATACTGTGTGCTGCAGGGATTAAGTGTCAACAAGAGATATTATGTGCTGTAGAAATAATTGTTGGCAATAGAGATTATGCGACATAAAGATTAAATGTCAACAGGAAAGATTTCGTGAGGTAAAGATAAAGTGTTGACACGATAATTGTTGACAGGGAAGATTGTGCGACGCATAGATTAAGTATCGACAGGAACGCATTTGTTCAGCAGAGATTATGTGTTCAGAAGAAAGATTCTCAGACATTGAGATAATTGTTGACAGTTCTGTAATGTTGAAATAATGATAGATTCTGTAACGTAGTGATTAAGTGTTGACAGGTGATATTCTGTGACATAGAAGTTATACGTTCACGTGAGATAATGTTTGTTAAATTTAAAGACTATTTTCAACAGAGTTATATGTTCACAAACGATAATAAATGTTGACAGATGATATTTAGCATCATAGCGATTCAATGTTGACAGATTATATTTAGCATCATAGCGATTCAATGTTAACAGATGCAATTCAATGCCGCAGATTATAATCTGTGGAAAGAATAGAGTATTTACAGAATAGATGATATTTTTACAGAAACACACACCGAAGACGGATGTGTGGGGCCATTGACGCAAATAAAACGAGGACACAACGCATTTCCATTCTCTGGACTACATCCTGTTGGAAATTTAGAATGGATCATTATCCTGCTATAACAGAGATCCAGCGGGAGTTTGAGAATGAACGCTAAAGAAGAAGAATACAGAAACTATTGTATATTACTAACTGATAGTCACAGTTGACGGATACATTTCTTCTTCTTCAGCGTACATTCTCAAACTCCTGCTGAATTCTCTTGTAGCAGGACATGTCCTACTAGATTTCCAGCAGAATGTAGTCCAGAGAATGGAAATGCGTTGTGTCGCCGTTTTATTTGCGCCAATGGCCCGACACATCCGTCTTCGGCGGTGGATACTATTTAATGTTAATTAACCTTTACATTATGTGTCTGTGATAAAAGCAAACAGAACAAAGAAGAGATCATGTGAAGAATGAAGAGATTAGAAGAACTGCTGGAACAACATCTGTGATAAAAGCAAACAGAACAAAGAAGAGATCATGTGAAGAATGAAGAGATTAGAAGAACTGATGGAACAACATCTGTGATAAAAGCAAACAGAACAAAGAAGAGATCATGTGAAGAATGAAGAGATTAGAAGAACTGCTGGAACAACATCTGTGATAAAAGCAAACAGAACAAAGAAGAGATCATGTGAAGAATGAAGAGATTAGAAGAACTGATGGAACAACATCTGTGATAAAAGCAAACAGAACAAAGAAGAGATCATGTGAAGAATGAAGAGATTAGAAGAACTGCTGGAACAACATCTGTGATAAAAGCAAACAGAACAAAGAAGAGATCATGTGAAGAATGAAGAGATTAGAAGAACTGCTGGAACAACATCTGTGATAAAATATATTGATAAACAGAGACTGAAATGGTTCGGTTACTTAATAATAAGAATGAACTCTTATTGGCCAGCAACAGAGCATGCAACATGAAAATAGAAACAGCAAGATACAGAGGGCGATCAAGAAGAAGGTGGATTGAAGAAATTATCACCTTTATGAGACCTCAATAGATTACTGTATATCAAGCGACCTAACGTACCATAGCCCTAAAACCGATGGTCATTCAATCCCGCGATGCCATACAGCAACAGCAGAGAAATGAAAATAGACAGACAACAGGCAGGCAAACAGAAAGACAGACAGATAAATAAATAGATAGATAGGATAGATTAGGCAGACAGGTAGATAGATGAGAGTTCTCCTGAACTGTTGAGAGATTTTTTTGTCGACGGAAGACAGTCTTAATATATGATATTCTGTGATGAGTACATTCGTGAAGTGAGAGACTTTTTTCACAGAGGACAGTTTTAATATCGAATATTCTGTGATGAGGACATTCGTGAAGTGAGAGACTTTTTTTCACAGAAGACAGTTTTAATATAGAATATTCTGTGATGAGGACATTCGTGAAGTGAGATCCTTTTTGTTCACAGAAGACAGTTTTAATATAGAATATTCTGTGATGAGGACATTCGTGAAGTGAGAGACTTTTTCACAGAAGACAGTTTTAATATAGAATATTCTGTGATGAGGACATTCGTGAAGTGAGATCCTTTTTGTTCACAGAAGACAGTTTTAATATGAGTATGAGATGTTCTATGTTGACAGATCTATCTTTATCTATCTATTATCTTTTCTCTGCTTTTGTCATTAGCAGTCGTTGAATTGAATAGCGGTCGGTTTTCGGACTATGATAAGCTTTGGTCGCTTGTTATGCAGTAGGCCTATTATTGTGACGTCTCATAACGTTGGTAACTCCTTCAATTCACTGTTGTACTTGGTATCGCCCGTGTGTTGCCGGGCCCGAAAGGGGAGCAAAGAATAGCAACACTGTTTACCTTCCACGCATGTCGTAAAAGGCGACTAAAGAGGTTATGGGATGGAGTTGGCTGTCCCATCCCATATAGGGTCAGTGACCCAAAGCCATGCTGATGTCGGATGTGTCAGACCGAAAGGCGCAGATATCGCAGCAATGCTGTAAACCATGGCACAGCGCATTCCCTTCTCCGGACTACATCCTGCTAATCTGCAGGAGTTTGAGAACGAGCGCAGAAGAAGAAGAAGTACTTGGTATCCCACTGTCTCTTGTTGTTTTCATCTAGTGTTGTATGCTCTTGCTACTGGTCAGTATAAGCCAGTTCACATTATGATGACAGTCCTAACAAGAACGATATTGTTCTTGACGATGGCACAGTCTAAATATGAGATATTATATATTGATACTCGACAAAGACGGATGTGTCGGGCCATTGGCGCAAATAAAACTGCGACACAACGCATTTCCATTTTCCGGACTGCATCCTGCTGGAAATCTAGTAGGATCATTATCCTGGTACAAGGGAGATCAAGCGAGAGTTTGAAAATTAACGCTGAAGAAGAAGATAGAATGTGTTGATAGAATGTAGGCCTAATGATTAAACTATTAACAGTCATACGATTTACAGACAAACGAAACATGAGAATTATGAAATGCTACATTTAATTTACGCTAATGTATGACTCAGAAATATGGATAATGAACAACCAGCAGAAAACAATTTATGCATTTGAGTTGTAGATATATAGAAGAACCATGAGAACTTGATGGAAAGAGATACACGCAAAAGAGGTTCTGACAACATTGCGTATGAAAAAATGTTGAAAGGAGAAGTAAAAAAACAAAAATATTTTAAACATATTAATTTCTGTTGAAGAACTTACTTAGTGGTAGAGTTGAGGGCAGGCGAGCAAGAGGTAAACAGAGATACAATTGAGAGGGGACCATCACGAGATGGACAGGTTACAGTCTTTCAGAGCAAGTTGCAGAGGATGCAGCGAACCTTTGTAATGGGCACGGTACATGATGATGATGTCGATATATGTTATCCTTATTATTAGAGATATTATGTTGACAGGTGTCAGTTTTAATATGATAAGTTGTTTGTTGACAGATAAGACAGACTTAATATAAGAGGTTCTCTGTTGACAGATGAGGAATACTTAATATGAGATGTTTTAGATGATGAATCAGAGAGGGCTTAATGTTTTAGATAATAAATTATAATGATAATGAATTATGACATTCTTAATTTTAGAGATTATATGGTAACATATGACAGTCTTATTGGAGAGATTGTATATTGACATATGACATTCTTAATAGAGATATTCTTTGTTGACATATGACAGTCTTAATATGAGACGTTTTATTAGTTACAAGATGGGACGCGGTGTTAATAGACACGAGATTATTTGTGTGATAGATGGTGCTCTAAAAGCTACCTTAACTAATTTGAGATTTTATATTGACAAATAAGATTATATAACACAGAGATTCAATATTGACAACATAAATTATGAAGTTTACAAGACGATTCTATGTTCATCAGTCCTACTTGCGGATGATGTTGATTCTGAGGACAAAATATATATTTTTGTACTACTAGAGAAACAGTTAAGTCGTGGATATGGAAACGGTTGGATGCAATTTATGTTGACTGACCAGCAATTCAAATGCATAAAAATGAATTTTGTTATTACCTGTCACAATCATTTTTGTTCGGACTACTTCGTGAACACGTGATCGATTCTTCTCTGGACATGTCAACTTGACATAAAAGTACCTAATTACTGGTTAGAATTAGCATTATATAATTCGGACGCCCACAAATGTGCACAGTTACTATCAGCACTATTCATGAATCAGCTGCAGCGCATTTACACGACATCGCTTCAGAAACGATTCAAAACTGTGTTTCTATTTCTGAAACTCAATCACCAATTTGCAAATGTTTAGTATTGGAAATCAACAGTAGCAGAACTTTAAACCCTGCACGGTGGTGATTGAATCCAGCGTAGGAAGCAGTCATAAGTCTTCTATCAACTAACAACAATCAGATACTCATCCGAGTAAAACTTGTTGATGACCATGTATATACTCGTGTTTGTCTGTACACACATTTCGTCTAAGAATAAAGAATGTTCAACAATTAAACAACATATGTATGCAGAAAACTGCTAAAAGTCATAGATGACTGACTTAATTGTACTAGAGTTTTCCCATGTGCACTCCGTCCCTCTTAACGAAACGGCATAGTACCAGTCAAGAGTACCACTCATAACACGTAACTTCGTAGCTTCAAGCAATTATCCACAGTGAGATCCGCAAATATGCACATATAAACAAGACGTAAAGACCTGATATAGAAGCACAGAGTAAATGCCTTAACCACTACGCCACGACGATCACCGGCTTTACAGAGAAAACAGAAATTATCAGCCATATTTGACCAGTGAGTTGACTATGGCAGCTGTAAATACCAACAATGATATCGTATATTATGGATATTCTTAGTGTTCACGTTCTTTTCCTGTTAAAAAGGTGCAATATTATTATATATTAAAATTTGCAACGTTCCTTAATTTGTAAATTCCAGCTGGCATTATGCTGAACTATTTGGTCTCCGTTTTAACAGTTTCACTTTGTTGTGCCGACCAATCGGCCCTACTATTTTCTCAAGCTGTCACAAAATCTACTGATCGGCTATTCAAACAGTCTATAAATATACAGCGGTGTTCAGTAGTCAAACAATCTTAGGGGTGATCAGTTAATGGACATGTAAATATATTGGCCAAGTTAGTAAGTTTCGATTTTTTTCAAAGAGTGTTAGTATTGATAGTTGAACTGTCCAGGTTCGGTGTTTATCACCCCATTTTAATAGATTGACCATGCCGCTAACCTTTGAACCCATTGTCATTGACCTGATATTATTTATGGAAAGTGTTTCTGTTCTAGTACAGAAGTTATTATGTTCCAGACATCGTGTTTTAAGTGAATGACCTGTTAGCACAGCAAACATGTCAACGATAGAAGCATCTAGAAGCGCAGTCAATGGCGACGACAACACTGCGGATGTCGGTAGTTTCAACAGCAATGGAATAGAAAGACAAGTCGCTAGAGATAAGAGAGCATATATCAGGTAGTTATTTCTCATTTGCTGACATCCATGATAACTTTTGCTTGTGGTCAACATCATAGATTTATGGTAAATTTATGTGTTTGTGTTCATTATTTTATTTCTGTTTTGCGGTATATCATTCCCGTTCTCCAAGACTAGGCATGCATACTGCTAACCTGCAGGAGTTTGAGAACGAAGGAAGTAAGAAAAAGCAGGAAAATAATTCGTGCCTAGTGTGTTTTGCGTCTTGTTCGATTCATGAAATTAGAACGTGAATGAACAACAAAAGTTATCTTAGAGAGGGTCAATACTCTAGATTCGAGTCCGTTAAGGTAGAGAGTGTCAAGACTCTAGATACGACACTGCTAAGGTAGAGAGGGTCAAGACTCTAGATACGACTCTGTTAAGGTAGAGAGGGTCAAGACTCTAGATACGACACTGCTAAGGTAGAGAGGGTCAAGACTCTAGATACGACACTGATAGGGTAGAGAGGGTAAATACTCTAGATTCGATTCCGTTAAGGTAGAGAGGGTCAAGACTCTAGATACGACACTGCTAAGTTAGAGAGGGTCAAGACTCTAGATACGACACTGCTAAAGTAGAGAGGGTCAAGACTCTAGATACGACTCTGTTAAGGTCTACATACGTAATAGAAAGCTGTGGACAGCCTACGTTCATGGCCGTAGATACGTTTTCACTAAGGAGGAAGGCTTTACCTTCAAAATAGGGTTACTCGCCCGCTTCCAGATGCAATTCTCTCGTTTAGATGAGATATGTGATGACCTTTTGGTAAAAAATCGATAAAAGAAGGGGTTTCCCAACTTTTGACTACGTTTCTAGTGTTAAAAGTCATCTCCCAACTCTCCCTCCCCCTCCTCTTAATAAATCAGAACACGACTTACTGGTTTGTCAGCATCTATAGATTATAATATAAAGAATATTATCTTCTAGTAATATATTTGTATTTCCTTTTTTGTTGATACAGATTATTTTGGTCGATTCTTTGTAATGGTTCGATGTATATTTGTATCCAACTAATTTTTAGTGAGAATACCAAAGAGGGGGATGTGATTATATACACTGATGGATCTGTAATTAGGCATATTCGCAGTGCTTGGGCCTTTACAGCTCAGTGCGCAGGTAAAACGATCAAGCAGGAAAGTGGTGCCTTTGCGGTTACTATGAGTAGTATGACCATGGAGACTATGGCGGTGACCAAGGCATTTGAGTGGCTACGCACACAGAAGGTTACGCAGGTCTGCAACTTGAGTGACTCTATGAGTATGATTAAGAAGGTACAAGTGGGTCTCGTTCGCGAACAGTGGATTGAGGCCTTGAGAAATGCGAGCTTGAAAGTGGTTACAATTATTTTCGTGCCGGGACATGTGGGCGTTCGAGGCAATGAAAGAACGGATCACCTGGCATCGTGCGCGATTGTGGCACAGGGCGATGGGGCAATAGATCGCGCTGACGATTTTGAACTCCTTAAGAGATATAGCACGCGAGAGTGAGACTAATGTGGATGATGATTCCTTTTCAATGGCTAGGATTAAAGATCAGGGATGGAAATGCGGTGTTGCTAGAGGTGAACATTTTGGAGGGCGCAGAAGAATGATGGTCAACCAGCATAGGACCGGTACTGTCAGCAGAAGTGTAACGGCGGATACACTCAAAGAGAGATCGGAGGAACTATGGACGTGTCCAGTTTGCAGTGATGATGATCCGACGACTAACTAGCTAACTAATTAACTAACTAACTAATTTTGCTAAAAATGCTATCTACTTCATAGTACACAGTTTTACTGCTGCCTCCCATTTCAATGTAAATCATCAATGAAGATTTTCTCTATGGATTTTAAAAATTTGGAAGCCATGACCGAAGACCGAATTCTCTTAAAACAAACTCTACACACAAGATGGGTGTTAGGGTGACTGAAAACACGCAAACACACACGCAAACACACACACACACACACGCACCCACACACGCACACACGGACGCACGCACACACACACACACACATATATATATATATATATATATATATATATATATATATATATATATATATATATATATATATATATATATATATATATATATATATATATATATATATATATATATATATATATATATATATATACCGATCAACTGTGTAGGAGACCTGTCAATTGAAACGTAAACATGAACTAGTTTCCAATGTGCGTGAAATCTATTGGTTGACCTTGGCTATTTTTAGCATGCGATTCCAATTATGTAAATAGCGACAAATCAAAAGCTAAACAATAATCACAAACGTAACGAAATGAGTCCAAATTAATTCAGTTAGAAGGCCTGTTGTAGTGTTGATAGTCACGGCGTTATTTTCTCCCCGGCCATCTATACACACACCACACACAAAAACACAATTCATTACTTCGAAAACAGTTATACAAATATTCATATTAGAGTTAGGCCTATACTATAAAAAAAGTTCAATATTTCCATAGAAATAATTATTTTCTCCTCAGTTCAACTGTGTCAACACAAAATTCTGAATTATATGATCTAATTTTTATAAGATTTAATCCAAGTCTCATCACGACTTTTTTTATTTAAAAATAAAAAACCACACACAAATGTTTTGTTATTGTTGGTATTTAAGGAAATCCAGAGTCCTTGCTCTAAAGAGGGCATGTCCTTCTAAATATTAGCCCTTAATGCATGACACACATTTTCTCTGTTTATGAAAATGATCATTAGTCACTTCTGTGAGACATACACTTTGTGGTATATACTGTGATTCGCCAGCCAATGAGAAGTACAGATACAGTTGGATCATAAAGCTTTATGGCGCTTGAGATGTTCGCAAAGAATTATAGAAAATGACTTGGTTAATTAACTACGTGGAAACTAGATACTGGTTTTGTATCAAAATGTGAAAATCTTGTTATGCCTGTTATATGTATCTGTCAACATGAGAGCATTACGCCTAATTTTTACTCGCGGCACGGTTTAATGTGTTCGTAATGTAATCATCGACAATACATAACGTGTAGTTTAAATTGTGTATAATCCTTTTAATTTTATCGTGATTGATTTTGGCTGTCGACACAAATTATACACAAGTTGACCAATGAAAATCACAGGAAAAATCAAATGCATCACTTTAGGAGTATGAATTCCAATTCATCAGTAGGACTTATAATTGGCGAAAGACAATTGTTTAATTATCAAGTTTCTGTTTAATATGAAATCAGATATTTCTAAACTGGAGACTAGCTTTGTTAACAATTTGACCACCAGGGGTAAGTGGAGGATATCAGCTATAAATCGAGAACCTGATATTTCAGCAGGCTATGTCTATAAGGTGAGCCAGTGTCCTTGATCGTTTAGCAAAGAGTACCAAACATTGATACGATCTTCTTAGTGGTTCACGATTTACCTTTTTTTTACATGGACAAGAAATTTGATATAGCCAAAGAATTAAAGTGGGGATACGGCGCATCCCTGCGGTATTCCCATAAAAAAAAAACACACACACACGCACGTATATATAAATGACTGACTTCGTAACTCTGAATCTTTGTTTTTTTTTGCTATATTTTTTTTAATACGTGACGTATAGGAATGAAATTTGCCACTATTATAACACAGTTCAAGTGGACGACACTGGCGCTAGCTAATTATCGACTTAATGTCCAGTTCTGCAAAAGTTAACCAGTGATATGATTCGTTAACCGTTTACCACTGGCCGCTGTGCAAAGGTCAAACAAATGTAAACAAATAATTATAATAATATAGGTATATACGGCAGAAATAATACTTTTGCATATCCATCAATGTTTGTTTTCTTACTCCTTGGTTTATACTATTTTTTTTTAAAATTGATTACATCAAAAAGACTTTTACTCGATCCATTTTCATCGACAACCGACATTTCACCCTGCTCATGATAACGGTTGCATCAAAATTATGACCACGACATATATTTATATTCACATTTTTATACATTTAGGCAGTGACTTGGTAATCGTTTGGTTTATATGGTTGTTCTTTTGGTAACAATTGTTTGTTGTTCTGTGTTCGATCCCAGAGACGAGGTTAATTTGTAAACGCAGATTAGTCTTTCGGGCATGTAAATGTTACGGTTAACTAATAACCAACGGCTAAGTGTGCAATTAAATTTATTCTCATCCCGGGCAACGTCGGGTATTGTTTGCAGTAGCCGTATGTCCGTCTTCAGTAAGGGAGGGGGCGTGGTATTTTTTATAAAGGCCATTCTCCCCTTTCTATTTTCACAACAAATTTTATGACCTGTTCATAAAAAATTCCTAGTATTAAAAGTCATGTTCTAATTTCTGAGGTGGGAGTTTGAACACTCCAGCCACCCCCACCCCAGTATATATGGGCGTGTATATTTATATGTAGCTCTTGGAGAAATAATTGCAGTGGCGTCAAATATTTATATTGGACACGGCAAGTGACATGTCAGCAAAGGCTTGCACACACAACGAACAACATTCCTACCCATGACTGCAACCATGAACACTGTGTCTATGTGAATATTAAATCTCCACTGATTGACAGTCAAACTTTCAGCTCTCTCTGAGAACTAACCCATTATGTAAACATGATCTGTCTTTTGTCCTGAGTGTACCTGACTATCTTGAGTGTCTCACACAGAACACATTCGCGATATATCCCTTTAGTCCGTGTGCTTTCCAAATTTAATAATCGCAATTTGTAAAGAATTCCACTACTTTAAAACCATGCACTCTATAAAGTACGTGCAACATTGAATATGTTTGGAATTACAGAACTTTCAATATTGTATGAATTTATGATTGTCATGTTTGACGCCATGTCCAAATTATACGCACCAATTCCAGATTACCCATAGTTTTTTCTTAGTGACGAATGTAGATAAGAAAACGGTCACGCATCAATTGCTAGAAACTTTGATTCATCATCATTAGGTGCCGTCTCCACAGCGAAGGTTGACTGCAATAGACCTCCGCCATTCTTTGTCTCTTGTCTTGGCGGTACACTCTGCTAAACTATAACCTGCCCATCTCCTAATTTTACTTTCCCACTTGTATCTCTGCCTACCTTTTGCTCGCTTCCCCTCGACTTTACTCTCAAGTAAAGTCTTCAAGGTGTCAAGTCTTTTCACATGTCCAAATTATTTCATTTGTTTGATCTTTATTTCCTTTAATAATTATTTCTTCATACGAAGTTTTATTAGAACCTCATTGTTTGTTTGCTTTTCTTTCTATGAAGTTCTCCCTATCTACCCACACGTCAAAGGCATCAATTCTGTCGTCTAGTTTGTTTATTGTCATGTTTCTGAGCCATCTGTTAATATAAAATAGATGTAGCATTTTATAATTCCCATTTTTAGCTTGTATGTAATTTGTTTATATGTCATTATTCTCCTCATATCATTGAAAAAAACTCTGGTTAGTAAAGCCTAATGTCCCAAAACTATCTGGACGTATGTGTACACAGACATACCACAACAAAATCCACAATAAATTGCGGGAGTTGAATATACATCATACTTCCAGATGATACCACATACGGTCAATCCCTTGTCACAGTAATACAATACATAGGGCCTACATTACAGGGCAGTAGAAACTGTCATACCCACATCTGTTCAAGTACCCCACAACTCGAGAGTCCATACCACAAAATATCGCAATCTTCAAAGATTTAACATTATTCCTACAAGCCATCTAAAATACCAAAAACAAGACAAACTAACTTGCATCAGACAGATATCTTCGAATTATGAAGAACAGCTACATTAGTACTATAATGGATGCTAGATCACTGTAATATCCATAGTAAGGAAAAAGCAGACGAATTGGCAAAAACAGGATGCAACTTCATTGAAAGCTTCAGGGAAGAAATGTGTGCTAAAACAATATATGTGACTTCAATTGAGAGAACTAAACGGAAACTATAGCCCAGAGCAAGACAAAATTAACACATTGAACAGAAATGAACAATTATTATATTTCGACTGAGAACAGTACACTGCCGTCTAAAGGCACATTTACATCGAATCGGTATTAGCCAAACTATGGCTTGCATCTGCGAGGTAGCAACACAGACACCATAACACTGCTGCAGAATTGTCCCAGTTTCGCTTATCGCAGAACGATAATAAGGGACACACGAATTTCTAAAAAAAAAACCCAACTTCTGGGGAACTCTACATGACCTAACACAAACTACAAGACCAATATTGGACTGGATGTTTAATAAGTGGTCGCTGAAGGAGAAGAAGGTGGAGTTGTGAAGCGAAGGTATGACTGAAGGTGGAATTGTGAAGTGAAGGTATTACTGAAGGTGGAGTTGTGAAGTGAAGGTGTGACTGAAGGTGGAGTTGTGAAGTGAAGGTATGACTGAAGATGGAGTTGTGAAGTGAAGGTATGACTGAAGGTGGAGTTGCGAAGTGAAGATATGACTGAAGGTGGAGTTGTGAAGTGAAGGTATGACTGAAGGTGGAATTGTGAAATGAAGATATGACAAGGTGAATTCGACTGTGGGATGTAAGGTTGACTTCAGTTAAGGTGTAAGAGGCTTTTAATAAATTACGTCAAAAATATTTTTTTGGATCAGTTTTTGACTCCCCCCCCCCCCCCCCCCCCCCTTCGTGTCAATAACAGTCAAGAACTCAGGGACTAAGCTTAATTATGTCAAAAAATGTAACATCATCCGCCCCTCCCAATTATTTTAAAGCAGAAAAAGTGTGCAAAGAATGCATGAATTATTTCATATTTTTAGAAATTTTATTTTCAAATTCCAGCAATTTTCTTACTGATGCAATCTATGTTATATAATTTCTATGTTATAGAAATTTAAACTATTTCCTCAGTTCTACCAGAGCCGGTACAAATGTTCGTCTGGAGGAGCATATACAACTGAAACACTTACAGCAGATCATGCATGAGTTCTTCCAACACACACCCAGTGAGGTACTGATGCCTCATTTATCGGAGTATTTTGTGGACAAATCTCAAAAGCGGGCACCAGGTTGCATGAACTTGGCTGAGTTCAAGGAAACCATTATCAAGGTTATAGGCACTGATGAGTATAACGATTACCTGGAGAAACTGTTTATGAAGGTAGGAAGTGATGGTGTGCAGTTTCAAAAATAGATAGGAGTGACTTAGGGGTTATCGGGGCGGAATCGCCAAAAACAATTTGGTGGTGCCACAATCAAAATTAGTTTATGTAAAAGGATGAGGAAAGCGGGGGGAGATTGCTCAGGGCTCCAAAATGTGTCGTTTCGGCGCTGATTGTTTTATAGTAAGCTGATGTGTGGTAGAGAGTAGATTTGTGGTGTATAGTAGTTGTGAGGTAGGCAATAGATGTGTGGTAGAAAGTATATGTGTTGTGTATTGTAGTTGTGTGGTGGGTAGTAGATGTGTGGTAGGAAATATATTTGTGGTGTATAGTAGATATGTGGTGAGCTGTAGTTGTGTGGTAATTAAAATATGTGTGATAAGTAACAGTTGCGTGCTATGTAGTAAATATGTGATAGAGAGTAGATGTATGGTATATACTAGATTGGTGGTAGATAATAGATGGGGTGTAGATAAAACTGGTATAGATAATAGATTGGTGGTAGATAAAACTGGTGGCAGATATTAGATGGGTGGTTTATATTAAATTGGTAGTACATAATTGACGGGTAGTAGATAATAGATGGGTGGTTGATAATAAATGGGTGGTTGATAATAGATGAGTGTTATCTATAATATAATAGATGTTCTGTCAGACTCTCCGGAACGCTCAATAAATAGGGCATTTACCTCACGGAATTCCGTGCGACATCTAATCAAAACGAATGATGTCGTTACGTTATTCAAAGCAGACGATATTTTGTATACAAAGGTCATTGGTGCACTAACAGGTAAACTTCTGTATCTGCTTGTGGTTAAAGTTATCTAAAATACATTATATTTAAAATATACATATAATTTGCTTTAAGTGATGGATGAAGATGATCCAATCGCAAGAAAGCTTGAAAAAAAAACAACAAAAAAGCGAAAAGCTAGATGGTTGAGTCGTCAAAGTCAAGAGTCGCTCGCTTGAATTCGTGTCTCAAATGCTGCAGAGCATGGCCATTGAATTGAAAGAGAGATGCATAGAATTGATAAAGAAACCCTTCAACAAAGGCACACACGACTTGCTAAGGATGCTGATTTGCTAAGCTAGAATCACCATCGCAAAGAGAATATCAACAAGCTATGAATAGAGAATACCAACGAATCACATGGAGCATGATACTGTTGAATATACGCAGAGACGTCGACCTGCAGATGTAGAGGCTCACTCATTGTCACAAATGCGTCAAGTCAAGCAATTTCAAATGATGCAGAAAATTGTGCTGAGAATCGTGTTGCTGCACATAACTGTGGATTTTTCAATATTATATGTCAATTTTGTGGTGCTAAAAATGTTTTGGACGAACGTCCTAAAGATGGCAAGTTTGTAAGTTGTTGCCGAAAGGGAACGATCATGCTCCAAAACCCACAAGACATCCATAGTAATAAGCTGGAGTATCCTGAGTTCCTGCGCTTGACACTATCTGAATATACACACCCTAAATACACACATTTTCACAAGAATATTCGCTCTTATAATAGTGTTCTTTCTTTCGCGTCAATGGGAGCAATAATTACGTATTGTCAAGGTTGAAGTCCATATGTTTTAAAAGTTCATGGACAAACTTATCGAAAATTAGCTGTGAAACGGCGAAAATAAGCATGGTTCGGACATGTATGCAGGCCCGATTCCTTGTCAAAAACAATACTGCAGGGAACTGTCGAGGGTAGAAGAAGCAGAGTATGGCAAATAAAGGCATTGACAGACAACATCAAGGAATGGACAGGGCAAGATATTTCCACACTCATCCGCATCGCTGAGGATATAATTCGCTGGAGGACTCTGTGTGCTGAGGAATCCAATGTGGTACCCCTACCACCCTGAAGAGTCACGGGTTTATTGATTGATTGATACAACTGCCATACAATAAAGTTTCACAGTTCACTGTTAATGTGTGGTAGATATTAGATAGGTGGTAGATAAGGTAAGAAATAGATGGCTGGTAGGTAATAGACGGTTGTTAGGTACTAGATAGATGGCAGGTAATAGATGGGTGGTAGATAATAGATGGGTGGTAGGTAATAAATGGGTGGTAGGTAATAGACACATTGTAGGTAGTATATGTGTGGTAGATAATATATTTGTGGTAGGTAGTATATGTGCGGTAGATAATAGATGCATCATAGGTAGTATACGTGTGGTAGATAATAAATATGTGGTAGATAATAGATATGTGGTACATAATAGATGCGTGGTAGATAATAGATGCGTGGTAGATAATAGATGTGTGGTAGATAATAGATGCGTGGTACATAATAGATGTGTGGTAGATAATAGATGCGTGGTACATAATAGATGCGTGGTAGATAATAGTTGTGTGGTACATAATAGATGCGTGGTAGATAATAGTTGCGTGGTAGATAATAGTTGCGTGGTAGATAATTGTTGCGTGGTAGATAATAGTTGCATGAGTTGTCAGATCATCATCACCGAATTCCCACCGGATATTTTCAATATGACAATCAATGAAATGTAACTGCGTGAAACGTACCAACAATAAGACTTACGTAAAACACAGGTTTATATAATCGCTTCAATCAGACACGACAGACTATATCTAAAACTAGTGGGTAATGATGCGCACACAAGAAAACATACAAATTACAATACACAAATCATATTCAACGTTTCAACCAAAAGGTCTTTATGAAGATACAAACAAAACATCAAAAGACAACGAATGGAAAAATTATCACAACAAACAACGTATCCAACGGAAATATGAAAATGAGATGTCGGACGGTCAGAAAGTACATAAAAAACGTAAATATATGTGGAAACGAAAGGAACAAAAAGATGAGTAAATGACAGAACAAAAAGAATAAAGACAAAGACCACACCAACCCAGTACTAGACATAAGAGTGGTCGGAATTGAGTACAAAAGGCTTGAGTGTACCCAATTCAATAATGAGACGATTTTCTAGAGCGTACCTAGATCTATCATCGGTGGTGCAAGATCTGATAGCGGTGACCTGAATATCAAAAGCACCGTGATGACCAACTCCGTTGAAGTGTGTGGCCACAGGTGTGGGCGTTCTGTGCTTGATGGCATGAAGATGGTTACAAAAGCGATCGATCCATCTTAAGCCGGTTTCCCCGATGTACTGTTTGTCCCAGCGTTTACATATGATCACGTAAATGACATTACGAGACTCACATGTAAAGGCCTCATCGATGGAGAAAGTGGCCTTGGGAAATGAAATATAACGCATCTAAACCACGTAAGGACATGTATAGCAACGGCCACGTGAGCAACGAACAGTGCCAAAATGGTCGGGAACAGAAGACTTAAGGTGGCTATGGACCATGATGTCCTTCAGATTTTTTGTCGCACCTATAAACCACCAGAAGTAAGTCGTGGAAAGCGTCACGATGGTCAGGATCAGACTGGAGATGAGAATAATGTTCAAGTATGATGCGTCACGACTGTCACGACCATCTTCTTGACAAGAGTCCCAACCCCTCTGTATCCACTTCTACTCTTATCCGCCTTGCTGAACTGGTGCTTACGCTCAACTCTTTTGAATTTGATGGACACTTTTCGATCAGATCAGTGGCGTTGCCATGGGAACCAAAATGGGACCTAGCTATGCGTGTCTGTTCATAGGACATCTTGAACATCTAGTTTGGTCTACCTATGATGACCCGTTCCCCTCTCTTTTCCATAAATACACTGACGATGGGATAGGTATCACCGACATGTCCGAAGTGGAATTGTCTCGTTTCATCAAATTCATCGGCAGTTTCAACCCTGCTATTCAATTTACATCTAATATCTCCACTACTTCTGTCAACTTCCTTGACATCATTGTCACCATTCATCCTCCTTACCGTAGCACGTCCGTTTACTATAAACCTACTGATACACATGGCTTTCTGCTCTACACTTCTTCTCATCCTCCTGCTTGTCGCAACTCTCTATCGTACTCCCAGCTTCTTCGCCTGCGTCGCTTATGTAGCGATTACGACTTTTTTTTCGACAAAGCCTCTGAGATGATTTGTTTCGTAGACGCTCGTTCCCTGACAGCATTCTTTCATCGGCTTGGCTTCGTGTGCGCCATAACTCTTCTGTTCGACGCATCATGCTTAAACATTATTCTCTTCTCCAATCTGATCCTGACACCCGTGACACTTTCCACGACTTACTTCTGGTGGCTTATAGGAGCGATAGAAATCTGAAGGACATCGTGGTAAATAGCCACCTTAAGTCTTCTGTTCCCGACCATTTTGGCACTGTTCGTTTTTCACGTGGTCGCTGCTATACATGTCCTTACGTGGTTCAGATGCCTTCTGTTTCATTTCCTAAGGCCACTTTCTCCATCGATGAGGCCTTTACATGTGAGTCCCGTTATGTCATTTACGTCATATGTAAACGCTGGGGTAAACAGTACATCGTGGAAACCGACTTAAGATTGAGCGATCGCTTTTATAACCATCTTCATGCCATCAAGCACAGAACGCCCACTCATGTGGCCATACACTTCAACGGAGATGGCCATCATGGTGCATTTGATATTCAGGTCACCGCCATCAGATCTTGCACCACCGATGATAGATCTAGGTACGCTCTAGAAATCGTCTCATTTTTGAATTGGGTACACTCAAGCCTTTTGTACTCAATTCCGACCACTCTTATGTCTAGTACTGGGTTGGTGTGGTCTTTGTTTTTATTCTTTTTGTTCCGTCATTTACTCATCTTTTTTGTTAATTTCGTTTCCACATGTATTTGCGTTTTTTATGTACTTTCTGACCTTCCGGCATCTCATTTCCATATTTCCGTTGGATACGTTTGTTTGTTGTGATTATTTTTCCATTCGTCGTCTTTTGATGTTTTGTTTGCAGTCAAGTGTTGTCGAATGGCTGGATGACAAGTACAACGGTTGATATCGTGAACGCGATATTGAATAGTCTGATCGCTGACTACAATCTTGGTAGCATTTATGAGCAACAACTGTCTGGTAATATTTGCATTTGCAGTTCTCTGTTTCAGTACTTTGAATTGCGCGATATTCTCGAAGTGTAGTGAATCTAGGGCGCCCTGTGCGTACGTTGTCGTTCTTCAGCAATCGCCAGTGAAGAAAGCGCTGCGCAGTCTCACAATAATTAAATATTGAAAACATCTTAACCCTATTTCGGACAGTAACACTGGCCTAGAACCACGCAATGGCTTTTCCTTATCAACAACACTCAGCTTTTCTTGTTGAGGTATATTGTTGTGCATTGGCTATACATCAGTTGTGTTGCTTATAAAGACAATTAGCCTATGTGAGTAGGCCTACAGATCAAGACCAAGATTATTGTCTCCCAAGAGCCACATTATCACATATTTGTGGATTAGCTCGTTGTGCGATCCTCAGACATCAGAAAAGACAACACATTTTTGCGTCTCATAATAATTTTTTCAGCATAGGTCCTACTTGCTGAATTAATCTTTGCTGTTCTAGAAACATTTCAGATTAATTTGTTCTGAAGTAGGCCTATATTTTTTTCAGATTTTTGGTTCAATTGCAGCCACTGATCCGTAACTTTTTTCCGAAAATGGAATATATATATATATATAATATATTTTGACTACATAAAAATAACTTGTGAGTATCTATACGTCAGCGTGCAGTTTAGCTTAATCTAGTAAAACATATTCTACGTATCATCAATCATGGCAAGAGTAACACTTTCTTAAGGTCACGACCATCAGTTGTGCTTATAATATAATAATACTAAACCCTTAACCGGTCAGGGTCGCAGGGGAGTCACAATTTGGTGCAGAAAGATATCCACGAATCTCTATCCTCTACTATCCTGATGAGTTTGGAAACTTCACAACCTGTCCATTTTTAATATTATCCAGCCATGTCGTCTTGGCCACCTTGTTTTCTTAACCCCTTCACTTCTTTCAAAAAAAATCACTGGATTCTTCTCTCTAAATCTGCATTAGGCCCCTAAATTGTGCTTATATTAGTAGCTCAATAGTGTAATTGAATGGCTGCGATTGTATAAGATTCATGCGAAGTGAGTGAATTTCTTTACGTCAAGTTTATATGGGCCATTATATATTTGTTTGCCTCGTAAACATTTTGTAGAAGTGACGGCGCAGTCTAATATATATTTGCGAGCTTCCACGCAAACGCCATTCAATGTGAATTTACGGTTATTTCAATAGGCCAACTTGTTTATTTGGGTATTATTAATTGCCGTTTAACGCCTTGATTTGAGAAAATACATCACAATGGAAACAATTATTTCAATTTGTTTTGGATACGAGGAAAAGGTGACATCGTTCAGCCTTTGACACGAAATACTGTAATATTTTATTGAATATTTAGACCATATTACTTAGGTTATGCTAGAAATACTTCACTTTGACGTATAGATACAATAGTTATTATGTAGGTTAAGCAAGAGATATATTACTCCATAAATACAATATTTAGGTTACACAAGAAATAATTCACTCCGAGGTATAAATACAATATTAGGTTATGCAAGGAATACTTCACTTCGAGGTATAAATACAATATTTAGGTTATGCAAGGAATACTTCACTACGGGGCATAAATACAAAGAACACAAAGAAATATAGCGAAGCACAAAATTTGTATTTAAACAAGCAGAAAACAAAAATCATGTCAACAGATATAACAACACAACAACCAAAAATAGATAGAATTTGTAGATAAATTTGAATACTTAGGAGCAAACATCAACAGTGCAGGAGACTGCATGGCAGAAATAAGGAAGAGATTGGCAATGGCATATTGCAAAATAACACGGAGGAAAAATATATGGAAAAACAACAAAATAGAAACGAAAGTGCTAATGTTACGAACTTTTATTTTTCCGGTTGCAACATACGGTTGTGAAACATGGACTCTAAGTAAAACAGCGGCAAAGAGGATCAACGACTTCGAGCTGAAATGCTACAGGAAAATACTTCGAATATCATGGAATGATAAAAATCAGAAACTCAGATATTATAAACACATTGAGTATTCCAGAGTGTTGGTTACTAAACACAATAACAAAAAGAAAACATACCTGTTTGGTCATATAAAGAGACAGAACTGTTTAGAAAGACAAATAATGAAGGGAAGAGTACCTGGGTAGAGGAGAAAGGGCAGACCAAGAAGACGATGGACAGACGACATTAAAGATAACATGAATACATCGCTAGAAAATGCAAGCCACATCGCCCAAGACAGAGAGAGGTTCAGAGAGTTCATTGGGAAGACAACGTTCTGGAAGGAATACGTCACATGACAAGGTTATGCAAGGAATACTTCGCCCTGAGGTATAGGTACTTTTTCAGTGTTCTCAAACTTCCGCTAGATCTCTCTCTTGTAGCCGGACAATGTTTCTACTCGATTTCCAGCGAGCTGTAGTCCAAAGAATGGAAATGCGTTGTGTCGCCGTTTTATTTGCGGCAATGGCCAAAACATCTGTCTTCGTCGGGGACAGGTACAACATTAAATATTTAGTTTATTTAAGAAAAACTTTACTATGAAGTATAGATACAATATTTATTAGTTAGATTATGAAAGAAATACTTCACTCTGAGGTATAGATATGATATCTATTATTTAGATTATGCAATAAATACTTCACTCGAGTTATAAATACAATAGTTTTGATACTTTTTTCTATAACCTACATCACAGGTACGTACATATCTAATGTATACCAAACACCTAATGGATGCAGCTACACTGGAAACAAGATCACACGTGTAGTATACATTCGTAAATGCGTGTTTGAATCAAAGCAAAGTCTGCCACTAAAATTCGTTCATTGGAAACGACATAGAGCAGTCGATTTCTTACGTTTACAATGGACGCAGATACGTTGAGGCATTTGCATTTGATTCAGCCGCAAGATTTCGGCCTAAATGATATCGCAGATATGATTAAAATGGTGACGCAGACATAATTATTTTGCCGTTGAAAGAAGCATGTTGTATTATTAAAATAAAGTAATTTTTCAGAATGAGCTTTGACTAATGGGCTTTAGGCAAGTATCACAGAGACTACATTACCGTATATGTCACAAAACGCGGTCAGAGATTATGCAGGAATTTGAGAACGAACGCAGAAGAAGAATGGAATGCGTTGTGTCATGGTTACAATTTGATTGCGTAATCTGCTCCATACATTATCTCAATGTGTCAGAAGCATTGTTTGTTGACGACCTTGCCATCTGGACCACTGATAAATATTACATTGTGGCAAAGGCAAAGATCAACAGAGTTCTTGTCACAATCGCAGTATATTGTGAATTCTGGAAACTAAAAATCAATAGGCATACACAGAAAACTGCTTACACTATTTTCTCACGAAGTCACAACATAGCCAAAATGCCAACATCAAAATGAATGGGAAAATATTAACGGTAGGAAGAAACCCCTGTCTACATTGTTGGAGTATAACTAGAAAACAACTAATGCTAAAAGATCACATAGAAAATCTCAAAGAAAAAGCAAATAAACCATAAACCTCATTAAGAGACTAGCTAGTACAAACTGGGGGACAGACACATAGACTCTTCGCCAACTGTATCTTGGCTATTATAATATCAGTAATGGATTACAACCTTTTTCTCTAGGCCATTAGGGTAATACTACTACTATCTCATCACTGAATAATTACAGAACCAAGCTCTGAGACTAATCTGTGGAGAAATGCTATCAACACCCACATCAATATGTGAAGTAGATGCAAATGTAGTGCCATCGAATATCAGACGGAAAAGAACATTGATGGAAGCGGTAAAAAAAGGTACAAGAGGCAAAAGAATGACCATCCGAATAAAATACTTATTGACTCTTGGAAACAAACACGAATTATAAAACAACCGTCTCTACTGGATATATCCGGAGAGGAATATGACAAATACCATCTACCTCAAGAGAGAGAACCACAAAATAAATACCTCGGACCACCCCCTTGGAAGAATGTGCACCAACCAACTATCCAAACAAAATTACTAGATAAAACAGCAAACAAGGGAACACTACAAACAATCCCGAGGGCATGTTCCCTAGAAACTATAAACAGCTACCTATCATCAGCAATAAAAGCCTACACTGATGGATCGGCTTTCAATGCTACTTGTTTTGCAGGTATAACACATAAATACGATACCCTGACGGATCTGTATACGAGTTCTGTGACTTGTGGTGAATGCTCAAATTATGAAGCAGAGCCAGAAGCCATCAAGACAGACATTGAGTTAATATACAAATAGTTTGATCTAATGGAATCATTTATAAGACATAGTCATTTTTACAGACTCAGTTTTAGATGTCATACAAGCTTACAAACAGCACACAGGACGGCCTTCTCCAGAGAAGTCTTCTACCCCTGCTGCCGAAAGACAAACAAGTGCCACAACATATAGATAGATGGATAGTTTTGGAAGCACTTAAACATACCCCATATGAAAATCGAGTTGCTTTCCACATAGCAAGATCAGTGCACAGTCTTACCTCTGCATATCAAATTAAGGTGCCCATGCAATGGATCCTTGGACAGCGATATAGCAAGACACGAAGTAGCGGACAGACTTGCAAAAAAGAGGTGCCTCAAAACAATAAAAGCAAAGACCTTGTAGTATGGGAAAAAATAGACTATCAGAAAACAACACCAGGGAAATCTGGCTGAACAGATGGGTAAATGGGCTGACTGGTCGAAATGTATTTAGTGAGATGACATGGCCAAAAGATAATGACAATATAAAAAAAAACTCTGCAGGAGAAATCAATCCCTTATCTTTCAGTTTCGAACAGGACATGCAAGGATTACTAGAGATTTAAACCATATTAAACCCCAGCAACTACCCATTTGGAAACACTGCTCATATCCAAATGAAACACCTCATTATTGACTGCCCTTACCTTTCAACTTCCAGAAAAAAACTTTTATAGACACCTTTAACAGTTACTAACTCATTGTATGAATTACTAAGTCAACTTCAGAAGATCTGTACCTTTTATAATAATGGCATTGTGCTGACAAGAGTAGAATTACTCATCAGCATTTGGATATCGGCAACATCTGCTCCTTGCTGCCTGACATACCCGACATGAGTATGACTTTTGGGTCATAAGTATGGGGTAGGACAGTCAATTCCACCTGTTGCTATTCTGTAGTTCCCATTCAACACTGGTACACATGAGGGATCCAGGCCCCCGAGAGGGCATCACAAACCTCTAGGAGTCCGCGAACAACAGTATAAGAATTACTACTAATTTCCAAAATATGTCATATATCGCAATCTCCACAGTTTCTATACTAATATCATTGTTTAATATACATACCTACCCAGAATCATACGAACACACACACAATTATTGTACATACCTACCCTTAATTCACACAAACACACACACCATTTTTAATGTACATACCTGTCCTGTATCACACACACAATTATTGTACATACCTGTATCACACACACGATTATTTAATATAATACATGCCCTATATCACACATATTGCTTAATATAATATCTTCCTTGTATCTATTCACACACCATTATCTATTGTAATGTATCACACACACCATTATCTATTGTAATGTATTACACACACCATTATATAATGTAATGTATCACACACACCATTGTCTAATATAATGTATCATACACAACATTATCTAACGTATTGTTTGCCTCATATCACCACAGCTGGACACAACTTGTGATGGTTTTGTAGATTGGAACGAATTCTGTACTCATTTGTTGTTGATGTACAGAGAAAATGATTATTTGGGTGCAAAAAGTGAGAAGCCTTTCGTGGAAGAGCCAAGGATTAGGCATATCGCACACAACAGAGTAAGCATCAATATAATAACAAATTTTCTTATGAGCAACTCAGACAAGTAGATTATCGGGTGACGTAATAAATTGTTTGTGCTATAGAACAAAATACGTGCTAGATATATGCTCAATTTTCAACTTAAATTATATAACTAAACGATTTGTCTGTACTAAATCAACATAACGGTAAGTTTGTTGTGTACTATAGACCTACAACATTATACATAACATTTAGTCCGTACTGCACAACATACAAATACCTAAGATAGCTTAGTTTGAATATACGACGAGATACAATTCACTTTCAAAGATTATCCTGCTAAAAACAGTTGAGGTTGGAAAAAGACGATCCAAAAGAAATGTTTGATATAATAACATCAAAGAATGGCCATGACGTAAATTTTGTCACGATCGTCTGTATTTCTGACAATAGGGAAGTTTTAGCGGGAATTTTGTGCTGATGACGCTGATATGGAACTACTTTTCGCAGACGATCAGAGACTCATATACGAAAACGAAGAACAACTACAAAATCACGTTAGCTCACTATCTGCAATATGTAGGAAATACAACATGAAGATCAATACACAAAAGATGGAAACTATGAAAATATGCAGAACACCAAGTCCACTAAACATACAGATAGACATTATAGGAGTAAAACAAGTAACAGAGTTCAAATATCTCGGTAGTATTTTTACAGAAAATGGAAGTCTCGATAGAGAAATAGAGATGAGATGTCAAAAGGCAAATGCAGTAACATACCAACTGTCACAACTTCTTCTTCGCCCCAAGATCGAGATGGAAGTTAAGAGACAAATGATTTACAGTACATTCCTACCAACACTGTGTTGCCAGTGCCAAACCTGGTCTCTCTCATCTTCACATTACAGAAAGATAGTGATATGCGAGATGAAATGCTTCAGGAAAGCTGCCGGGGTCACCAGGCTTGATAGATTACGAAATTAATATATCAGGGAAAGAATAGGTATAATATCTTGTACAGATTACATAGAGAGAGAACAGATCATGTGGTTTGACCACATTATGAGAATGCATCACGAAAAGTTGCCAGTACAAGCATATAACCAAATGAGATCAGGGTACAAAGCCAGAAGAAGACCACGGAAAAGATGGATAGAAAACGTCAGGGACATACTGTACAGACACGGTCATAGCACAGCCGAGGGCACACATCTGGCGATAGAATGCAAGCTCGTGCTCCAATCACCCCTACGTTTAACGGCAAGAGTGGATCACAAACCACCTGTTGAAAGACAATAGACTCTGATATGGCACATCTACAGATCTAACTGGTTACACGTTTATTGTTATTATTATTAATAATAATATAAACACTATTATTATTACATAACATTCAGTCTGGTGCACTACAGTCTGACTTTCGTATTTCATGGAAGTAGATATAATTGTTGTTTATAAAGGTGACCCACTCCGCTTTTTAAATTACAGACAATTCTTTCCTGGGTCATTTTCTCTATCCGTATGAAATAATTATTATTTCATCTTCTAATTACCAGCAGGAACAAACATCAAAAATACTGGCTGTTCAAGGCCCACTAAGATATGTTACAATCAGCAAGGTAATGCCACAATCTTATTGTTTTTATTATACATTTACTATAGACTACATGTGTAATATGTAGGCTCTAATTAATTCTGTTAATTAAAAACTTGTGATCACGAACTTCAGCAATTTGTCAATTGTGAGTGAGATGTCAATGGCGTGTAGTTGAGGTATATACCATCTCTTGTTACGTCTAAGTGAGATGGCGTGTAGTTGAGGTATAAATCATGTCACATCTGAGTGAGATGGCGTGTAGTGGGGGGGGGGGTGTGTAAATAATTATCATCAAAACCATAACCCTTCAGAGTTGTAAGGGTGCCTCTCTAGAAACATCAACACAAAAATTTCACTGTGCCTCTCTGTTGCTCTGTAGAGGTATATCTCCATGTCAAATCTGAGTCGTCTATAGGTGAGATGTTTGTCACCATCTGAGTGAATTGTGTCTGTTGGTCTATAGGTGAGATGTTTGTCACATTTGAGTGAATTGTGTCTGTGTGTCTGCAGGTGAGATTGTTGTCACATCTGAGTTGTCTGCAGGTGAGATTTTTTGTCACATCTGAGTGAGTTGTCTATAGGTGAGATGTTTGTCACATCTAAGTGAATTGTGTCTGCAGGTGAGATTTTTGTAACATCTGAGTGAGATGAATGTAGTTATGTTTCATCACATTTGAGTGAGATTCATGCATTTATGTGTCATCATGTTTGAGTGAGATTCATGCATTTATGTTTCATCATGTTTGAGTGAGATGTAGGCCCTATGCAGTTACGGTTTATTACAATCTGAGTGAGATGTGCGTAGTTATATTTTGTACCTTGTGACACATTACAGTAACATGATAGTGCTCTTTTGTTTCTATTATTTAAAGTATAACATTTGATTCATATTACCAAGCATATCAAAACATATATATGTCAGAAGTTGAGAGAGCGAAGAAGAAGTGGGAATTTTACTTAATGTTGATAATCCTAACAATTTTGCCAGGAAGGCGCTATTTGTGTGTGGCACCCAAACCTTACAGTGGACAAGCACTATGTTATCACTGACCAGGCAGATGACCAGAAGAGACGCTTCAAAATGTGGGTTACAGATGCCGTCTACATGAAGAACTGCCAAAAAGTAGCTATAGGATCCACAAGTAGGGACATTCGCTTTTATGATGTGTCGTCTTCGCAATATTTTGAGGAGTATCATTTATTTGGTAAGTTCGGATTATGCATATTTTTGTCATAATGCTATCATTTTAATACAATTTAGTATATTTTTTACAGTTTTCTATTATATTAGCAGATTTTTACAGCCTTTTTTTTATTCTTAGTATATTTTTAGCATTTTGTTTACTTGGTATTATCTTTACAATGTTCGGTTTTCTTGGTATAATTTTTTCAGTATAATTGTCATCTTGGTAGAATTTTATAGTATTTTCTATTCTTGGTATTACCTGTGTGGCAACTGGGACCTGGACTTCTAGTTCAAGGTGGAAAGAATAAGGCCACTGTCTTATTTCCAGGCATGTTGTATGAGACGACCAAAGAAAGTTGGGGCATATGCCCTAGACTTACAACCTATCACCTGTGAAAAAAATCATACCGGTAGTTGTTGAATCTTGTCTCAATTTCTTACTTTTGTCTTCTATCAAATAGTCTCCATGGATGATAATGAGATCGTCAGCAGAAATTGCATGTTTGTTATTTTGTGACAGACCCTTCGTTGATAGGGAGTGTTAGACATGACATCACTACAATGTCTGCTTACTGGAAGTCCAAGACAGGCCCTTTTCAACCTTGGATGTCATTGCTATTTCTTATATCAGGGTGTATAATGTTGCCTAGTGACCTGGATTGTCCTATAGGTGACTGGTTAATTTGACCTTGGTTCTGGTCTGAAAGTCCAGAAAAGATCAATATATTTTTGGGTGTAGGATCAAGTCTTTAAAAGTTTTTAGTGTAAATCCTGTCCATCTTTTGCGCTGATTCTATACTATTTCTTTTTATTTTCTTGGTATAAATTTTACAGTATATTGTTTTGTTAGTATAATTTTGTATAAATTTGTGCAGCTGCATAGGATAAAATAGTCAAATTAGTAATTATATCTTAATAACATTGAAAAAAAACCATTTAATTTTTGTCAGACAGTGCTATTCAAGATTAGTTTTTATGAAAAGTGTTCAAGGATGATATGACACCACAGATCTAGTCGCCATCTATTATGTTAGCTCCTCAAACTTCTGTCTGACAATGCGTTGTGTCATAAGTTATGTACAGTGACACTGGTATATCTGCACCCTTTGCCTTTTGCCATGGCACATTTTTTCACTGAGTTAAAAAGTACCTCTTATGATGAGATACTATAAGATACCATGATGAGGTCCAGCTCTTTGATGGTGTGGTACCTTGCGTGTATTTGACAGCTACAGTACCGGGTTTGAAACCACCATAGACAATTATGTTTTCAGACCATTCAGAAAGCAACAGCAAACTACTGAATATATTTATATTGCCTAGAAAATCACTACAGCCAAAAAATGCTGTGTTGATGGCTACATCCTTAATAGGATATACTACCAATTTTTATGATGAGATACTCTTGCTTCAACCACAGAGGTTAGTCCAACTTGGTCATAGCAGAAATTTTTACCATAGAAAGTAATGAAGGGTGTGGTTCGACGAATCACAACCTCCAATGTATTCTATGTCATTAAGGCTTACCTGTTAGTCAAGAGGTAACTCTGACCTGTAGAATGGGGCAACCCGGATAAAAGTTTTTTTAGTCGTCCCTTACTACATTTATGGCAGGTCACAGATTTGCTATTCTTTGCACCAACAACAAACAGGCTCCACACAATAGGCTTATCTAATGATCATAGATGAGGTCTGGTCTTGTTGAATATTTTTGATACATGACAGTTTTATTTCTTAATATTTTTTATTTTTAACATAAAACATTTAAAAAAAAAAGTTTATTTCATTTTTTTATACAACATTTACATCAAAGAATTTCAAAGTAACAACAACAGACATATGAAATGTGATGAATTCTGCCCATGAGTTGAAATGTGGAATGCTGCACATTTACAATTTAGTGAAATGGGTGATAAAAGGATGACAACAATTTTATTTTTTTAAATATGAAACGCTTCATGAATTTGCGTGTCATCTTTAGTAAAATGCGAAAAATGTATGCGTTTATGAAGAGAATATTTCTGTACATATTTACATTATGTCTATATTACATCTGGTTGAGTATATGTAAGGTTGTATGTTGTTTCAAAAAAAAAGGAAAATAATTAGCAAAAAAATAATGTGTTATTTATAATTTTTTTATAATAGTAAAGTTTCTTTATACAATTAATTTTATGTTTTATATTTATTAGATCTTTAGTATGAGAAATGTATATGTAAATGAGAATTACACATTTAAATATAATAGTGTCCATTTTAACATTTCAATCACAGTTTTAAAATTTAAAGCATATTTTTGAGAACTCGATTGAAGGGTAAATAACTCTAGTATTTCATATATTATTGCTTATTCGTGATCTAGTATTACCAATGTTTAGTAATGGTTGTACACAGAAATTTCAGTTAATTCAAATATTACACTAGCAATAAATATTCAAGAAAAAATAACCAGCAAAGTTATTATGTGATGGAATATCAAATTAGAAAACTTAAGAAATACATACACAATTTTAATGTTTATCTCCTCTTGACCATGTCTTTATTAGTTGGTGAACGGGGGGAAAAAAAATGGAAAAATGTAGTGTTACAAATCACTATTCATATCTTTGTTTACTGCATTGGAAATATCTGTAGATCTTATTGATTGCCCACTAGATAAGCCACTCATCTAACAGAAAACCAGAGTTGATGACATGACTGTATATTGAGGTTATCTTCTTGTGGAAGCTTCCTAGCACATCATCATGTAAAATTGTGCTTTTAATTTGTTGTGCTTTGTCATTTGTGCATATGCACACAACTTATATGGTTGGGAGAGAGCCAGAGATGTAATGTGCAACACTGGGAAGGGGTATGCTAGCTATGCTGTAATTTTTTCCCCCACTTAGTTTTATTGGTTCATTTGCTTGGAATGCGTGCCTACCTATTTGATTATTTCCCTATGCAATATTTGTCAGTTTATGTGTACCTTGATTCATTTTAATATAAATTTATTTAGGGTTAGGATTAGTTATGTAAAATACAACTCTCCTATCCCTAACCATAAAAATAATTATTTAAATTAATTATTGATAAATATTAAAATTAATTATCACTAAAATAAGAGGGAAATGCGTGTTCCAAACGAGAACCATTTTATTTATACACATACTTCCCTTTAATTGCTATTTATGTAGATATTATTGCTAATGTTATCTTCCCTGATTTTTGTTCACAGCGATGGCTGATGTCCCATACTGTTTTGATTACTATTACAATTCAAAGGTATGCTCATATAAACTATGCACAAACAAATTGTAAGAACAATTTTTTATAAATAGAATTTGAACTCAAGCTCTCTAGGTAATGGCATCACTTCAAATATTAGATCTCTATGTATGTGAGGCAAACTCATGACAGAAATTAAGTTCTGTATATCACATAATTCCATAACTTCCAGCTATAATCCCATGGATCTTCACAATCATTCACTATGTAAAAAGGATGGTATGAGTCGGATTCAAAAATGATAGTCCTCTTCAGCTATGTCCATTAGACACTTGTTTGTAGTCTTTTTTGTTTGCTTCGAAGTGTCAATAAGTACTTTATTTGGGTGATCATTCTTTTGTCTCTGTCTACCACTTCTGTCAGTGCTATTTTTCATTTCATATCAAGTGGCTCTATATTTGCATCTATTTCACATACTGCTGTCAGTGATGCTCAAATCCCTTCACAGATTAGTCTCAGAACTTGGTTCTGCATCTTATTCAGAGATGAGATATTAGTATTGCTCACAATGATCTGGAGAAAAAGGTTATAATCCATTACTGATCTCATGTAGTTGAGATATGGCCTAGTTGGTGGAAAGATTGCTTTCTGATCTCATGTAGTTGAGATATAGTTGGTGGAAAGATTTCTTTCTGATCTCATGTAGTTGAGATAAGGCCTAGTTGGTGGAAAGATTGCTTTTCTGCTTCTAAGTTTGTACTAGCTAGTCTCCTAATGAGGTTTAAGCAGTGTTTACTTAATTTTGCTCTGAAATTTTCATTGTGGTCTTTTAGTGTTAGTTATCCCTCTAGTTTTACTTCAATATAGACAGAGGACTCTTCCTTTATAAATATTTCCCACTCATTTGTTGTGATGTTCGCAGATCTTTCGGCTGTGTTATGGCTTTGAGAGAAAATTGTGTAAGTGATTTTCTGTGTAGGCCTATTAATTTTTAGTTTCCACAAAGCACAATATACTGAAATTGTGAGGAGGGCTCTGGTGATCTTTGCTTTTGCCAAGATGGGATATTTATCAGTAGTTCAGATGGCAAGGTCACCAGCAAACAATGCTTTCAACACATTAAGATTTTTTGCCAGGTTATCAATGAAGGTAAGGAAAAGTGTGCAGCTTAGAGGGGAATCTTGAGGAAGTCTCTACTCCAGTGTTCTTCCCAAGATAATGTACCAGTACAGCAGGTGGTTATAGTTCTGTTTGTAAGGAAGGCCTGTATCCATGTAATCTATCCACCATATCCATTCTGCTCTTCTTCCGCAAAAGTCCCTTTAGCAAGATTATATCATAGACTTGCTTAAGGTCAATTAACACTGTAAATTTTCGTTTTCCTTCTTAGAAACCATCCATCCCATTTTGTGTAAATATTAAGAGGGGGTCATTTGTGAAGCTTTTGGTCATGACACCTGCCTTATAATTATCTAGGCAGTTATAATCTTACAGCCACCAGTATAGTATGCCTTTAACCATTCTCTCAACCAGCTTGCTTATGCATTAGGTGAGGGAATTATCCTTTCTTAGGAATTGTATTGATGGTTGCTGTGAGCCATGATGATAGCAACTGTCCCTCATTCCATGTTCTATTAATAAACCATAAGGTGTCTCTATTGCCTTTGTTCCCAGCTTACATATCATTTCATTTTAGATTCTATCTGTCCTGGAGCTTTGTCTATGGCCAGCTTCCGTATTCATATTCAGTACTTGTATGCTGAATTGTTGTTGCTGTTGTTCGTCAATCATAAATGATAATGACAATTTGCTACATCCACTTTTGAAATTCAGTTAGAGTTATGCTCTACTAATAGTTGGCTAGTAATTATCTATATTCTGGCCGCTAATGTCCTTGGACAGTTCAGACATGGGGTGTCCACTGTAGATGGTTTTTGATCTATCCATGACTTTCTAGCTACTCTCCACTGTTGAGCTGTTGCATTCCTTCTCTTTTCACAAGATGCTGTGTCTTTTTTGACTGTATTTTTACTCTATAGCTCTATTTTAAGCATTTCCAGTTTATCTTGGTCTATTTCATTAGGCTTTCAGTGATGTGGATGTGAAAATGACTTTTGTTCTAATCTTTGTTAGGTATTGAATTTTTTTGTTTACAGGAGGCCTAAATGTGGTCATTGTAGTATGGAGGCCTTCTGGTGCTAACTAATGTTAAACATTTGTGGTTTTTGAGGATTTAACAAGGATTTTATTTTTCTCAATATTATTCAATATTCTCCAGGCTTTATTATTCCCTTCTCTTTTTAGATTTAGTTTGCTACATTTTTCTCAAGGTCTTTTTCTTATTTCCCTTTGTGATATATCCTATTTTTGCTGCGTCTGTTTTATTTAAGGTGGTAGGGTGTTTTTCATCCTTCTTTATCACCTCTATAAGTACATCAGCTAGTTCAGATGTCCAATGATGTTTATATTTCATGATCTTTTTCCCAGAAATACACTTTTTAGCAGCTGCTAGAATTATGGTGCAGATTTTAGCATAGGTTGTGTTAGTATTGTTTTTTTTGTTGATTTCACTCAACCCAGCATAAGTTGCGTGGCTGTATCAGGTCCACTTGGCTTTCTTAAAATTCCAGAAAGTTTACCTTCGATCTGTGTCATTTATGGTGTGGAAATAGTTGTTAAGATAGAACTGGGGCCACTTCCCACATCTTTTAAAATTTTGATAATGCTTTATTCTGCTATTCAGCTGAAACATATGTTAGTTCAGGTTGGCTGGTCGAATTGTGTACTTTGTGTAAGAGTGTTGGTGAAGTCTCCAATGTCTACAATAGGATTAGGTTGAAACTATTGCACTTGTCTTCAATCTATAGTCCTGGGATTGTTATGACACTTGTAGCCAAGAGTTGGAATGCGTGTGTTAAAATTACCGGCTATGATGGTTCTCTTTAACTCTTTGTCTCCGTGCGGTTTTCCTGCTATGCCGAACACGATAGTAAATTCATATTAAAATGTAGATTTGAGCGGCTTTTCGGCATAGTGGGTCTCCAAAATGTAGATATTAGCGGCTCGGTGGATATAAAGAGTTAATATGGACTCAAACTCTAGTAAACTTATAGATATTCTGCAGTTTGTACCAGGTATTTTTGTCCCATATTTGTATTGCTTGGTGGTCTATGTCTGTTTCAGGACTGTTGGTTACCATGACCTGGACATCATTTCTAATTAATGTTATAATACCTTGACATTTCAGACATTTACACTTGTACTGGGTATAGCCCAGGATGTTGCTTTTAGTTCATGTCTGTTTAATGGCACTACTTTCTTACAGGAAGCGAAACAAAATAAATTACAAAGAACGGGCAAATCTGTGTTCTTAATTTTTTTCATTGATTATTTTCCTTGGCTATAATTCCCTATCAGTGGTTGAAGTTTGTTATATTTGCTTTAGGAGGGTTATATGGGTGGTGCAAACTACTGAGTCGTATACAGTGCCAAGAAACTCATGATGCAACAAGAGGCAAGCAGATAAACAAAGTTACAACTATTAAGAAACTATATTTTTATTGTGGCAACATATGGTTGTGAGACATGGGCAATGACATCTGCAATGGAAAATAAAATATAGACCTCAAAATTAAATGTTATAGAAAGGGCATAAGAATATCATGGATAGAAAGTTGAACTAATGCAGATATCTGAATATAGAAGACGACTGTCTCCTCAAAATTATCACGAAATGCAAACTAATTATTTCGGACATAGGAAGAGATACTTTGGTTTAGAAAAATTAATCTTGAAGGGCAAAGTTCCAGGAAAGAGAACAAGAGGTAGACCAAGACTACGATGGACACATGACATCGAAGACCTTCTGAACATGACACTGATAGAAGGTGGGCAGCTTGCACAGAACTGATAGGCTTACAGAGTGGCAGTGAGAACAACGTTCTGTAAAGTACATGTCACATGAGAGTATGGGTTGAGCTCTCAATGGGTGACTCACAGATGCACAAATGGGTGGGGCTCTCAGTGAGTGCCATGCAGAATCTTCGCACCCTGCAGCAATCTACGCGACTTAACAGACTTATTTCATCTCTAACAAACTTACGGTAACCATTTTGTATCTAGAACTAAGCCAGTACTCAGTGATGTCCCAAAGTTTTACAAAAATTTTCAATTAGTGCACATTTTATAAAAATTGGATTGGTTAAACGTGAACGTCAGTTTCTCTCTGGTGGTGGTATTGTTTCCTGGAGGAGAGATACATGTACATTGTGTTGATGTAATGTTTTTGTAAATTTAGTGATCATATATTGTATTCCTGCTATAAATAAAATGGTGACACAAATAATTTCCATTTTCTGGATTACTCCTGCTGGAATTCTAGTAGGGCCATTGTTCTGCTACAAGAGAGATCCAGTGGAAGTTTGAGAATGAATGCTTAAGAGTTGTAAGATATTTAGATTGCTCTCGCTGACATTTCGTAAGGAACAGGGTATTAATCTCTCTTGCATGTGCATGGGCCTTGTTAACTGAGGTGATGCCCGTACTCATATTGTAAATTTTATTTGAATGGCATTGTAGCATTGGCTGTTTGCTGCAGACATCTTCCTCCAACCAGATTGAGTAAAACTTTCATCTGGAACTTGCAATGGCTTTCCATAAAAATGTCAGTGAAACATCATTCTAGAGCATAAAGTGAAACTTCACTGCCTGGTGTAGTAAATAAGCGTGACATGCTTGGACTCCATCTGGGTTATGTCATTATTGGATCAGCATCATCATCATCATCATCATTATGTTTGCCTATTTAATGCTTGTAGATTATTAAAACTGTAAATGAAATATATATTTATGAACTTGCAGCAACCAAATACAGATTCCTTACTGATTTTCGGTGTCGACACAGGGTCTATTCACCTTCTAAAATTTGTGAAGCCAGTTACTCAACTGTTTGAAAATCCCTTCAAAAACGATGGCGGAGTACAGAAAATATTTATGCAGGTAACCAGCTACATATATGATGTAGTTAGCTAGTTAGATAGATGTCATATTATCATCATGACACACCAGACATGCCTGCCGGTGCTCCGATCTCCTACTCAGTATGTCTTTTGCCATGTGATAATTGTTTCCGTTATGTTACATGGTTGATAGCACCTTATTTTATTTCTATATGTCACTCTTTTCTTGTAACACTATTATTTACTCCTTGGTCCTACATTCTAGACATGGAAGACTGCATTCAAAATATCAGGACGTTTCATTAAAACTATCACTATTCACTGTGACAAGGCCATATATAAGGGGAGAGGTTGGGATGTTCAAACCCCTCATCCATTTTGCAAATTATATTTCTTAAAATGTGTGACATGGAGGCCCGACTCCTAGAAAAATACTGGACCATTATCTTGCTACAATAGAGACCCAGTGGGAGTTCGAGAACGAATGACACCCCCCCCCCCTCCCTGACAAAAAAAATTTATTAATGTTTTTTTCCTAAAAATGTTTTCAGAAACAATGTGAAAAGTCTTTAATAGATCCCAATCCTCTCCATTCTCCTTCTGAGTATTTGAGTATTAAGAGTAGTACTTGTACTCGTAAAAAAAGACCCATCGTTTACATATGCATAAAGTACACAGGCAGGCATGCATATATATATATATATGATATGTGTGCACATATGATATGTTAAATGTTCATATTATAAATGTCATGCCATAAGATGATTCATACAATTGTTGTTTCCTCCTCAGGACATCACTAACCATAGCAAGTGGGTCCACCATTGTGCTATAGCCGATGTCCATCAGGACATCATACGACAAGTGCGTTACTTACCTGAGAATGAAGCCATCATTTCTGCATCTGCATCACCTAAAAGTACCGTGGTTATCTGTGACCTTATTGGGGTAAAAAAATCTTATGTTTTCAGGATAGAAAAGGTGAGTTAACAGCAAGTCCCTCTTAAGGATAGTCATGTGTGCTGATCTCTGGTCACCCTAAATAAATAACGCTATTTGATTTTTTTCTGTGCTTTTTATTGACTATGACACAAAGTATACTCAAAATGACCAATGAACAGTCCGGTTAGCCTAGATGAATGACTCATCACTTTGGACTGAACTGGTGAGGGATGTGGTAGACAGTTGGTTGAAGTCTGTTTGGTTGTTGGTTATGAATCAAGGTAATTCATGGCTGTCTACAATATTTGACCTACTAATTGGAAATCAAGCCTTCCTAATGATTCATTTGACTTTTCATGAGTTTCATTGGTCATTATAGTTAAAGTTTGCGTAAACAGCCAATGAGAATCATGAAGATAGTCAAATTTTAAAAGGCTTGATTTCCAATTTGCCAATATACCTTTTTCTATGAGGAACACAGGTCATTGTACGTTGGACAAATTCTTGCTACAAGAATATACCTAAAAATGTTTCATGTCATTATGACAGTTTGTTGCAAAGAAAAATTCCAGAGTGGATACAGCATGTGAACATGATTGAAAACTCTGACATGTAGGCCTACACTTTCCAGGTCTCACAAGCATATAGTAAGGTAGTGAGCACAATGGCATGCTATAAATTCATAGGGATTATATAATATGAGTTATATTCACTGTTCAGTGGAATTTTTAAAAGGAACATTTAACATATTATATACAACCACTGAAGTTAGTTATGTCGGGCTATTGGCACAAATAAAATGACAACAAATGCATCTCTGTTCTCTATAATAGGCCTATATACTGCTAGAAATATGATGGGTTATTCTTTTGCTACAAGAGAGATCCAGTGGATGTTTAATAATGTGCGCTTAAATAAAATTACAACCTCTGTTTTTCAAAATCGAAATTAAATAAAAAAGTAAAATCTGCCTAAAACTCGTTATTGCACGCTCCCTCATGTGGATACTATCATGGATCTACCTGTCTGAATCATGGATCTACCTATTTGAATCATGGATCTACCTGTCTGAATCATGGATCTACCTATTTGAATCATAGATCTACCTGTCTGAATCATGGATCTACCTGTCTGAATCATGGATCTACCTGTCTACCTATCATATTCAGATGGGAAATGTATGAACCATGAATCTATCATTTTGAATCATTGATCTCCACTGAAGACGGATGTGTTGGGGTCATTGGCATAAATAAAATGGCAGCACAACACATTTTCATTCTCTGGACTACATCCTGCCGGAAATGTAGTTGGACCATTGTTCAACAGGAGACATTCAGCAGGAGTTTGAGAATGCATGGTGAAGAAGAATCATGAATCTACATGTTTGGATCATATTCAGATGGGGAATGTCTGAACCATGGAACTACCTGTCTGAATAATGGATCTACCTGTCTGGATCCTATTCAGATGAGGATTGTCTGAACCATGAATCTGCCTGTTTGAATCATAGATCTGCCTGTTTGAATCGTGGATCTACCTGAATCATGAACTTGCATGTCTGAATACTTGATGTGAGTGGATCATGAACATATAGGTAATCATTGATCCTCCTCTTTATTATTTCTATTTTTAGCTAATATCAATGTACATTTCATCATCAAGTGCTGCCTCATGAGGGTTATAAATGTGACTTTCGTATGGGGAAGTTTTACTCATAAAAAGGCCAGCTAACTCGATTCTATGTGAATTTTTAAATGTTCTTTTCTTTTGAAAATCATTAAAAGTGGTAGGTTTTTATCCATGACCTTTTGTTATACCAGGCTCCAACTATTGCTATGGTTTCATTGGCATTTCTTCTTCCTCTATTGCATTTGTTCTCAAACTCTGGAGATTAGCAGGATGTAATCCGGAGAATGGAATGCAGTGTGTCATGGTTTACTGTTTTTCTGCGATACCTGCGCATTTCAGCCTGATACACCCAACATCAACATAGCTTCCTTTGATCCTACACAGCCTATGTTGGGACAGCTAACTTCACCCATAACCTCCTTAGTTGCCTCATAGAATAGGCCCCCTGCATGAAATGCAAATAGTATTTCTATTCTTTGCTTCACTTGCGGGCTCCTGTAACAGACATTAGTCATTTATTTATATGTTGTTTCACCAGCCAATGAATAGTATAATAATAGTCCGGTTAGCCTTATGCAGTGAAATAAAATGGGTTAGCACTTTGGCTTATTTTTATGAAGGTTACAGTTTTGTCTCATTGCTAGAAAGTTTCGTAGTACAAATTGGCATGCTCCTCTGTCAATATCCATCCTCTCATTTGATATAGGACATTGAATCTTTGGATGTAACTGACCTCCAACATTCTGTGTCTAGCCTTTGTGTGGTGCACTCTACTAGACTATAGGCCCTATCATGTCCATCTGTTAATATTTCCCTCTCACTATTATCTTTGCTTACCTCTGGACCCCCCCCCTCCCCTTAAATTTAACTTCATGTTAGGTCTTCTACAATTTTTACATATTTTGTGTATATTTACAAACAAAATAATTGTTTTATTTCCTTAAGTAGTTATTTTTTAATAATTAGTGCTGTCAGGTACTTTTTGTTTGCTTTTTTCTCTCTCCAGGAAGTTCTACTTAATCTTATATATATCCACACCTCAAATGCATCAATCTTGTCTTGTAACTGTTAATTAGTATATTGGTCTGAGATCTAATAATCTTTCTCTCTAATGTGTCTCAAACAGGCTCAACAGCATAGAGTATCACTTCACTGTACTCGAGTTCCCCATTATATACTTCGTTCCTCTCATTGAAGCAGCAATTGCCTGTTGATGGTGTTACTCACAACACAAAACTCCTTAGCTTAAATCAATAATCCATGGGGATATCTGAAAAAATCTACTGTGTAAGCAAGACATTACCAGCCAGTTTCCAACTAATGATCTCTTGTGCACAAGGCAGATGTCTTAATCTCTAGGCTAGTACATAAAAATTATTTATTTAATCATTGATTCATCTGTATGTTTTTCTCTTTTTCCCAGCTAGATAATCAACACTTAATCATTGATTCATCTATTTCAATCCTCACAGGGGGTAGAATGCTTCGATCACAGCAAAAATCTAAACCTATTAGTCACAGGCAGTGGGGACCACCTGATTCGGCTATGGAATCCTTATGTTACCAACTCACCTATAGCAACATTACATGGACATTCCACTGGTATCATCGGCGTGGTCATACACCAGCAACAGAAACAAGTGTTTAGCTACTCAAAAGATGCAGTGAGTTGTACTTATATTAACCTGGCCATCAAACCCATCTCCACATAGAAGGTTGGCTACAACATCCTTGCCTCTTACCTTAGTGGTGCACTCGGCAAAACTGTATTTTGTCCATCTTATTATATTTTCTTCCCATGTGTATCTCCGCCTACCTCTTGCTCATTGTTCTTTAACTCTACCATCAAGAAAGGTCTTCAACAAGTGTTATATTTTTATGTCTGAAATATTTTATGTTTGATTTTTATTTCTTTTAATTATACTTTTTCATATTTTGTGATGCTATAAAATCTGTGTTTGTTTTATTCACTTTCCCCATTTTTCTTTTTTCTTCTATATATCCACTGTCTGTGTCAAAACTGGAACCTGGACTTCTAGTTCAGGGTGCAAAGAATAGGATGTCTGCTTTTTTATGCGTGTTCTAGGAGGCAACTAAGGAATATTGGGGGATAGACTGACAAAATGTCACTGAGTGGAAGAATCATCGTCACATCTTGTCTCAATTTTGTACTTTTGTACTTTCTATAAAATCATCTCCATGGATGACAGAGAGATGTAGTACAGAGGTCATTGTGGCAGACTCCTAGATAACGGGGATACTAAATGTGCCATCACTGCGGATGGGTTAACAAATTTTCTACTTTGAGTTTTATATGTTTTCTCCATTTAATTGTTTTCTGTTTTCTGAACATTTAATGTTGAACTTTTTTTCTGCTGTAAATTTATCCTGTGAAAGGTCTGCAAGTCTCAACAATGATCTGTCTATAAGTCTCAATAGTGGTCTGTCTATAAGTCTCAATAGTGGTCTGCATCTACATCTCAACAGCGACTACCCACCACGCAAAACCAGAGCCCTAGTAGATGACATACCTAGCATTGGGAGTCCCATATCACTTTAAATTTATTTTTTTACCCCTCTGAGTAGTAGTTTTCTTCTCAAATCATAGCAGACTACTTAGACTTGAAACTTTTTGGGTATGTAGATCTAGCACTGAAAAAAACATTGCAGACCACTTAAAGTTGGAATATTCTGCCTATGATATCTAGCACTGAAGAAAACTCCCAACTTAGATAAATGATACAAGATGTGTATCTCTTATAATTCTTGGTGATTCAAACACATAAATAAACAGAGAGACATACAAACAGACAGACACCAACAATCAGGCAGGTACCAGACAAATAAATAGATATGCTGACAAACAAACACACAGACAGATAAACAGTCACACACACAAAAATCAAACAAACAAATAAACACAGACAAAGAAACAAACAGAAAGACAGACAGACAAATAAACAGACAGACAGACTAACACACAATGGTCTTGCACATTGTTTTCTTGTTCTAATTTTCCCCACTCCATGTTTTTGTTTCCCCACTCATGATTTTGTTTCCCCACTCATGTTTTTGTTTCCCCACTCCATGTTTTTGTTTCCCCACTCATGTTTTTGTTTCCCCACTTCATGTTTTTGTTTCCCCACTCATGTTTTTTTTCCCCACTCATGTTTTTGTTTTGCTTTCATCAATTTCTATCATGCTCTATCTCTTACATTTAATTTTCTTCAACTTTCTCCTTATTCTTTATTCCCCCCCACCCCCATATTGTCATGTTTCCTGTAAAGTCTGATCACTACTTCAATGGAACCTGTAAACTTGATAGGCTTACACTCATCTCCATTTTCTATGTCCTCTAATGTGCATACTTAATAACCTCCTCTGCCCTGTTATGCCATGACTGTCCCTTTTTAATCTGCTTCCTTTAATCTTTTAAATATATTCATGTAGTGGGTGGTTTTATCTGCACAGATGCGAAGGTATGAACTAGCATAGCAAATCTTCACTCTTTACTTCATAGTAGGACAATCCAGCAAGAAGCGCATGCCACTATTTCTTGATTTCTGGGTCATCTAAGAATGATACACATAGCTTCATTGTGTATTTTATCAAGTCTATCAATCTGTGTTGAGATAAGGGTCTGGATAGTCCAGGCATATTCTATTACTGACAAGACTATCCCTTGATATAACATTGCAAGAAGTCATTCACAAAAAACAGCAGCCATTGCCCTCATGCTGTCAGCTCCTTTAGAACTCTTAGGATTGTGTAATTTACATGTTCATTGAAGCACAAACACCTGTCAAACAGTACTCACAGGTATTTTAAAGTTGATGTTCTCTGTACTATTTCTCCATATAGATTGGTAGTTGTCATTAGTGCATGGATGATGTGGTTATTGGGAGAGAACCTTGTCATAGCTACTTTCTGTGGATTCACCAGAGCTCCAGATAAATTACACCACTAGTAAATGCAATCCATTTTTCTTTGTAGGTCTTGAACAATTTGTCTTCTTTCCAATGCTTGATGGTATACCAAAATGTCATCTGCATATGTTTGTTTGTTTGTTTTGCGTTTGCTCCATTGTAACCATCACGGATATCCGTGCGATTTCCGCCGGGAGCGTGATTACGTTGTGCCACCGTTATGCACCTTGTAGGCCTAGCACATCCGATTTCGGCATGCCTTGACAATTCAGGTTGGCTACCCTTAGCCTGTGACAGCCTCTATATCTGTCTCCAGGCACGCGTAATGGCGACTCTTCGCCCAGACGATTTTTGCTCTCGTCTGACTCGTACGAGGTGTTCCACTATCTATGAACTTGCCTCGTGTAATTGGACGTGCTGTGCCTGTGCCCATTGGGTACTGAACCGTTTCTCATCCGTGAGCCTGGTTCCTTAAGGGGAAGAACTCAACAGAGGAGTTGGACCCTGGCTCTTTCGCCCTCTTAGCCGAGGTGTCATTCACCGACATCGTGTACCCTGTGTCCAAGTTCGAGTCTCACACCATGCGTTTGAGAGCAAGGCGTTCTCGAGCTGAGCATCCTTGTCCCAATAGCGCTTGAGCCCATCAGGTACTGAACCCTTTCTCTCTTCAAGTGTATTTCCGGTGTAGGAAAACCTGACAGTAGAGTTGGGCCAGGACTACCATCATTGTCCCTTTCTTGCCTAAGCCCATCGGGTACAGAACCCTTTCTCTTCACAAGCATATTTCCGGTTTAGGAAGGCTCGACATTAGAGTTGGATTAGGTCTTCTTGCTTTACCAAACGCCAATGAATAGGTCTGTGTCTCTGCCTGTAAGGAACACAGGTAACTAGAAGCTCGTCTCGAGCTGACGGAGCGTGTAGTTCCCCTTTCCTAGGGACTTTTCACTTTCTATTTGCAGTTCGCGCTGCCCTCTAGCGCTGCTCTGCCCTTTCATTGTTTCATTGTACTCAGTATGAAATCTATTTGTCTCTCACCATGCATCTACCTTTACGTGCATTTTACATTGGCCGCCCCTCCAATGTTCGGACTGGATTGACTAGCTTCACTGTATGTCGACAGTGTCGCTGTATGTGGTGATGCTGGTGGTGTCAGAGATATTGTCTGTCTCTTGTGCAGTCAAATCTCTTTCCATCTGCTACCGCCACATTCTCGGACACGATCCCCAAATGATTTAGCCAGAATCAGCTCGAGCTGCTGTATTTCTGTTTCCAGGGTGCACAGCGTGGAGGTACATTTGGGATCTTGGTTATCTGCTAATCCTGGGTCCGCCTAGAGCAATGCGTTCCCTTTGCACCCCTCATCTGCTTATGAGAGGGATCTTCTATTTCCAATCAGCAGTTGTTCACACATAACCTTCATAGCATATATATATATATATATGTCTCATATATATATATATATATATATATAGATCTGGATGTATTGTTGTCGAATCAGATGTATAACTGCAACACTTCAGTACTACCTTCATCTGAAACAAGGTGCAGTAAATCCATTCAACGCGGAAAGAGTTTCCAGTATGTTTATGGAAAAGATAATTGCAAAAACAATATGCATAGCAAATCTCCACTCTTTGCTTCATAGTAGGATAATCCAGAAAGAAGCGTATGCCTTATTTCTTTATTTCTTGGTTATCCAAGAATGATACACATTGCCTTCATTTTGTATCTTATCAAGTCTATCAATCTGTGTTGAGCTAAGGGTCTGGATAGTCAAAGCTTACTTAATTATCTGATCCCTGGGCTTGTGAGCTTTCACTCTTTCTTCCCTGTGTTGTGTCTGTGTAAAGGGTGTTGGTGATGGGGGTTTGGTGGTAACAGTTGTTTTCATAGGTCTTGTAGTGCAGGGCATTCAATAAGGTGTTGTTTTACTGTTTCCTCTTCTTGTCTCTTGCACTATGGTGTATGGTCTGCGATAATTCTTTGTAGATGTTTGTTAAGTTGTACATGTGTTGTTTGTAGCCTAAATATTGTGGTTTGATCTTTGCGGTGTAGTCTATTAATGCTGTTGTGTGGATTTGGTTGGGACATGTCTGCATGTAGCACTCTTCCTTTTGAGCCAGTGGTCCATCCATTGTTGTTTACAGTTGTTGTAGATAATGTGTTGAGCTCTTCTAAGGTTGGTAGGAATTCCTGGTTGAGACATACTTGCTCCCTTTTTTGTAAATTTATCAGCACTTTCATTCCCACTGATACCTGTGTGGCCTGGTTTCCACTGTAGTGTAGTATTGATGCCATAGGATGTAAGTATGTTTGTAGCTTGAAGTATATTGCTCATGGTTTTATCTGCTGTTGAATTCCAGTTTCCAAGGGCTTAAAGAGCAGACAGGGAGTTTGTGAATATGGTCTTTTTGTTACTAGGCCTTTTGGACATATTGCACCATTTTTGTATTTGGTGGTGATGTATGTAAAAATCAACCCATTTATTAATTCTCTAGGGATGTGAGATGTTAATGATCTTACATTTCAGTGGCTGTGCTATATGAGGGTGATAGCTTTGCAGTCTTTACTTCCTGGATTAATCCGGTACTCAATTAAGGCTGGGTCAATCTGGGAGCCATTTCATTGCTGTATGTTTTCCTGTGAAGGAGAGCAGAGAGTCTTTCTATGGACTGTGGAAATAAAGGTTGCTTTGCGATAGCAGACGCAGCAACATATACAGGAAGGATTTTGATTTTACCTACAAAAAAAATTCCTGGCCCAACCGTAGATTGAACCAGGGACCTCAAGGGTCTAAGAATGACATTCTAGCCACACGGCCATGAGCTCCACTGAGATTTCACCAGAGATCATTGCGATCTGAAAAACATTTCTGCCTCAACTGAGGAATGAACCCAGGATCACTCATATGTGAAGCAAGTGTGCTAACCACTGCGCTACATGGCATCCATATGCATTGAGAGTGTGCCTTATATTACTTTCACCTCTGCGTCATATTTGCTGCAGAACTCTCCTAAAGGAGCAGATAACTTGATGTTTTGTCAAGGAGAAATGTTTTGAGAGAGCCATATCCTGCATTGTTGGTGGCTTTGAAGGCTGACCCATCTGTGTATGCTTGGATCCAGTCCTTGGGATAGGAGTTGATAATCTCTAGTGCAGTGGACTTAATAGTTGTTTGGTTTGTTGCCTTGGTTACTGATCTGTCAATTAGTGTAGTGTTTATTTGGGGCAGTATTAGGGATGCATTTGGTGGGATATTTGATACTCTTTCAGATTTCTCTCTATCTTCAGGAATGAGATGTTTCTTTTTTAGTTCTTCTGATAGCTGAAAATTTAGTTTTTGTTTTATATTAGTGTGTCTATTTGTTGACTACTTCCTTGTTAGGATGGTTTTTTTTGGAGTCGTTTGTATCTTTCCACAGCTTCTATAGTTGCCCTTTCTCTTCTAATATCTAGTGGCTCAATATGTTTGCATCAATTTCAAAGGCTACTGTTGGTGTTGATCTCATCATGCTGCCACAAATGAAGTGAAAAGCCTGCCTTCTCTGTCCAAGTGTGTGCAAGAGCTTTTAGATGATGTGGCCTGCAGGGGGAGATTATAGTGTAATATGGATCTGACGCATTCTATGTATGCATGTCTAAGTGTTGTCTCTTGTATGCACTTGTAAGTCGCTTTAGCAAGTTCACCCTCTTAGATGTTATGTTATGTTATGTTCCTCCAGGGCCATAGGCGGCGCATAGGGCAGAAACCATAGCTTTCCATTTCTGTCTTTGTGTTGCCAGGTCTTTCAATTGTTGCGTGTTGTTTAGGTTCATTGACATGCCTTCTCTATTAATGGTTCTTCGTAGAGTTTCTCTAGGTCTCCCTCTTCTTCTTACTCCAGGTGGCACCCAATATAGTGATTGCTGGGGAATTCTTAGGCTGTTCATTCTGAGAACATGGCCGATGTAAGTCCAACGCCTTTGTCTAATGAAGGAAGATATATAGGTTTGTTTGCTTTCCTCTCTTATAGTAGTGTTAGATTTAAAGTCACTCCACTTAACGTTCAGAATGGTACATAGGCATTTGTTTTCAAAGGAGTCGAGTCTTTTATCTGTGGCTTTTGTGGCTTTCCAACTTACCCTCTTAGATACCGGGTACTTTTTCTGTGTTATTGTTAATAAAGTTGCTGAAGGTTAGTCTCTTGTTCAATTGAACATCTAGGTATGTTGGGTTTTCTTCACCATTTATTTGAGCTCCTTTAAGAGGGATTTTAAGTTTATTCTTATTTTGTTTAATGTTAAGTGTAAATATAGTATATGTGGTTTTGCTGGTGTTTATCTTCAGTTTCCAAAAGTTGCAGTATATTGTGAGAAGGGTTTTTCTAAGTCTTCCTGCAGGCTGGTGTTAGTCTGATCCACTTGTCCATATAACAAGATAATGTGCAAACATGGCTTTGTGGGTTTTAAGCCTGTCAGGGAGATCATTTATGAAGATTAAGAATAGGGTACAGCTGAGGGCTGAGTCTTACATATGACTGTAATGTATGACATCTTATGACACATGACTAATGTATGACATCGCTGACATAAGACTGTAATGTATGGTATTAGTGACATAAGACTTAATGTATCTCATTAGTCACATATGATTGTAATGTATTATATGTAAGTGACATGACAACTTTATGACATTAGTGGCACATGCCATTTCAGTGACATGACTACTGTATGACACTTCTATGACATTTGTAATGTGTGGCATATAAGTGATAAATCTCTCTGGTGTGATGTATCAGTGGCCATTGTAATATCACATAACATCAACCAATATTTTTTTTCTCTAATGTAGTACATTCGAGTGATTGGTGCCTTCAGCTGTTTTCAATATCCTGTTACCATTTCAATTCTTCACATCCTCCCCACCCTCCCCCTTACACGTTTCATATTATCTTGTTATGCCCTTTCAAAACATCATGAAGACTAATTTTCTGTTTGCTATACATGGACAACAGGTTATCAAAGTTTGGGACACTAAAGAACACACCTGCCTACAAACAGTTATAGTCAAATTTCCTACATCTATGCACGGACGTATGCCGGAACACGGCCAGTTTCCTGTCAACTTGCAAGGACATCCTCGCAATGCTTTCCTTGTCACGTGCAATGACTATATGGCTGTCCTAAGAATGGGCAAGCGAGAGGAGAACAAATCACGGATGGAAGTTACCCATGACACACAGCTATGCAGCGCCATCTACAACAAACTGTTGAAACAGGTAAGACAATTATGCGACATTATTCTAGTACAGGGTCAGGAATCATGGAAATAATGCATGATTTACCTGGAAGTTCTCAAATTGTGAGATGATCTATCCCTTTTTTGAAATAACCAGTGACCATATGTTTGTACTTTTAAGATCAGTAAAATACATATTTAAGTCAAACATACAGTTTTGACAGTTTTATTTATGTCAACTTTTGTCTCCTCCCTCTTCCTTGTCAACAACTGTCAAATATTTTCAGACTCCTCCTCCCACCTTAATTATTGACTTATTTATGGACAGCCGCTAAGACTAATAGTTCTATATTTTGATGTATAGACAGTTACTAAGACTAATTCTCCTATATTATATAGTATAGTCAGTGGCTAAGACTAATAGTTCTATATTTTGATGTATAGACAGTTACTAAGACTAATTCTCCTATATTATATAGTATAGTCAGTCGCTAAGACTAATAGTTCTATATTTTGATGTATAGACAGTTACTAAGACTAATTCTCCTATATTATATAGTATAGTCAGTGGCTAAGACTAATAGTTCTATATTTTGATGTATAGACAGTTACTAAGACTAATTCTCCTATATTATATAGTATAGTCAGTGGCTAAGACTAATAGTTCTATATTTTGATGTATAGACAGTTACTAAGACTAATTCTCCTATATTATATAGTATAGTCAGTCGCTAAGACTTATACCTGGTAGTTCTATATTTTGATGTATAGACAGTTACTAAGACTAATTCTCCTATATTATATAGTATAGTCAGTCGCTAAGACTAATAGTTCTATATTTTAATGTATAGACAGTTACTAAGACTAATTCTCCTATATTATATAGTATAGTCAGTCGCTAAGACTAATTGGAATGCATGGGAATGCCATATATCAAGTCCATGAGATATGCTCGGAAAATCAAGAAGGAACCTCATTGCCACACAGGGTGTGTCCCTGGTGCATTCGAGGATGATTCATATAGCTTCATTTTGAATTCCTGCCTCTCAATCTGTGTTTTACTGGTGGTGATAGTGGCATCTGTATATTCAATTACAGGGAGGAAAAGAGCCTCATATATGATTACGAGCGGTGATATAGAAGTGTTAGATTTATTTTGTGGCAAACAGGGATTGTGATATCATTGATATGTCATACATTACATATTTGTAAATAGCCATGAACAACTAGCCATGAAAAATTAACATTGCAGAATAAGTCATGTCAAGTAGCAATGAACAACTATCAAACAACAAGTATCATGAATAGTTATCTATAAACAACTAACCACAAAGAACTAGCTATGAAGAACTATTCATGAACAAACTATTCATGAACAACTAGATGTGAAGAACTAGTATAGTTCGAATAATCCTAGTTGAGACCAGGTTTCAGATTTATCATCATTAAGTGCTGTTTCCGCAATGAAGGTTGGCCACATCAGACCTCCAACATTCTGTCTCTTGTCTTGGTGGTACACTCTGCTAGACTGTAACCTGTCCATCTTCCTGTTTCTCTCCCACTTGTATCTCTGCCTACCTCTTGCTCACTTCCCCTTGATTGTATTTTCAAGTATGGTCTTCAGCAAGGTGTCATGTCTTTTAATATGTCTGAAATATATTATTTGTTTGATTTTTATTTCCTTTATTAATTCTTTCTTTATATGAAGTGTTGTTAGAACCTCTTTGTTTTCTTCTCTTTCCATGAAGTTCTCTCTTGCTATATCCACATCTCAAAGGCATCAATTTTGTCTTTTAGTTATGTGTTTATTGTCCATGTTTCTGAGTCATAAATTAATATAAAATAGATGTAGCATTTTATAATTCTTATTTTTAGCTAGTTTCAGATTAAAGCTCAGTGTAACCAGAATTGCACTTCTTGTATTATTTTACATAAAATGTACCACATGGACTCATTTATTTGTAACATTCAATTGGTTCAGTTGTCTTAAAAACTTATATCACTCTCACACCCCACTCTGAATTTTGTCATCACCCCCAATGGGCATTTTCATCCACTTTGAGAAACACTGGCTTGAAGTAAGCAAGTATAGCAACCCTGTGCTCAATGTGGTTGTTGTATTGTTTCATGATTTGTGAAATGTACATATAATTTACTTTAATATGGTGATAACACATCTTCCAAGGTTGTGACTGGTTGCGACTCTTCCACTATCGCTGTGTGGGATATAGAGACAGGTCAAAGGTCGACTGTTTTGTCTAATGCTCACGGGGAAGAAGAAATCACATATTTGGCCTTCGATGCCAGTTACAGACGTTTGATGTCTGGTGCTAGGAATGGAACCGTTAAGGTGGGTTCAGGTTTGTAGAGAAACAAGAACAGAGATAAATCACAGGGATAAATCAACAAGTTGGAAATTAAGAACATTCTTAAAATGCATGATATAATGTTTATTGTTTAAACAGTCACATGATGTGAAATGATGTACTTTCATCTTAATGTAATCAAATAGTATTTCCAACACAAGCTTGCAACCACCATGAATAAGATATAGTAGACTTATATTGCAGGCTTCAGCTTGATAATGACTCATCTATAATATAATAGCCATGTTCTGTCAGTCTCTCCGGAATGCTCTATAAAAAGTGCATTTACATCACAGAATTCTGTGCGGTATACAGTCAAAATGATTGGTGTCATGATGTTTTTCAAAGCAGATGACATTTTTGTATACAAATGTCATTGATGCGCTGAAGGTAAACTTCTATATCGGCTTGTGGTTAAAGTTATCTAAAATATGTTATATTTAAGATATACATATAATTTGCTTTAAATGATGGATGAAGTTAATCCAATCGCAAGAGAACATTAAAAAACAAAAGAGCGAAAATTAGATGATTGAGTTGTCAAAGTCAATAGTCTCTCAGATTCATGCTGCAAATGCTGCAGAGCATAGACATAGAATTTAAAGAGAGATGCAAAGAATTGATCATAAAACCCTTCAACAAAGACAAACACAACTTGTTACGGATGCCGATTTGCATCGGCGTCAAAGCTAAGCTAGAATCACTAGCACATAGAGAATTTCGATAAGCTATGAAAAGAGAATACCAATGTCATCACAGACAGCATTAAATTGTTGAGCAAATGCAGAGACATTGAGCTGCAGATGCAGAGACATAGAGCTGCAGATGCTGAGACATTGAGCTGCAGATGCCGAGGTTCACTCATTGTAAAAATGCGTCGAAGTCAAGTAATTTCAAAAGTAGCAGAAAATTTTCTGAGAATCATGTTGCTGCATATAACTAGAAAATTTTGATATTACCGGTATGTGTCAATTTTGTGATGCTAAACATTTTTCAGACAACTGTCCTAATGGTGGCACATTTACAAGTTGTTGCTGAAAGGGAAAGATCTTGAGCTGGAGTATCCCAAGTTCCTGTGCTTAATGCTTTCTTATAATAGACACCCTAAATACACAAGTTTTTGTGAGAATATTCGCTTTTATAATAGCGCTCTTTCTTTCACAAAAATGGGAGCAAAAATTGCGGATTGTCAAGGTCGATGTCCATATGTTTTAAAAGGTCATGGACAAACTTATCATCAAACTTCTCATATACAACCGCCATACAACAAAGTACCACAGTTCACTCAGTTGTATGTTTTGAACAGTACACAAGCAACAGACATTCTACATGCACACATGGCAAATTCTACATGAAAAAGAGAAATTGGTGATAAAATCAATCAATTTTTTTGGTCAACACAATTGACTAGCACAGTCGTATCAGTTAATGCATTATATCACTTTGAGAAACCCTGTTTTAGATTTAGTCTCATACCATCTCATAATCTCAAATCACCAACGAAGTTGAATGTGTTGGCCATTGGTCCAAATAAAATGGTGGCATAACACATCTTTGTTCTTTGTACTACATCCTGATGGAAATCTAGCAGGACCTTTGTCCTCCTTCAAGAAGAGGTTCAGCGGAAGTTTAAGAATGATTGCTAAAAATAGCTCAAATCGAGGATGAATGCAAATAATAGAAACACTATGATTTTCCATGCTTATCATAAGAGATAACTAAGAAGGTATGGGAGTGAAGTTGACTGTTCACTCCCTCAGGTGACATAATTGTCTTGCTAAAGTTGGACATATCATGACAAAAGGCACAGATATAACAGCCAAGATGTAAACAAAGAAACAGTGAATTTTATTCTACCTGTGTTTGCAGTGATTAGCAAAACATCATCACCCTGCTTCCAATTTCTCTGGACTACAACTTGCTAACAACCAGAATTTGATGGTGAGCTCAGAAGAAGGACATATATATATACGAGGTAGCATCAAAATGTTCCAGGAATAGTCTTCTAGTCTTTGAGTGAAAGATTATTTTATGGAGATTTTATGTTTAGAAGTTGGCAATGATTTTGATGAAAGGAAATGGCAGTTGTGACATTCACATATACTCTAGAAGAGAAGATACAGATGAATGTTTGTGTATTGTTCTAGTTGCATCATGGGAGTGGAATATATCCTTGATTTAGTAATGTACAAATGTCAAATTATATGTATTTCTTGAGAAGTCACCCTCAAAGATACTAATATTGCTCAAAAATGCATATGGTGATACTGCAATGAAGAATCAAGCGCTGATATCCTTCACTGCCAAAGAGATGCAATCAGAAGAAAACGATCAAAAAAATTAAGAACATACAGTTGGATTATGCTGCATGACAATGTGTGACACATGGAACCCTACTGGTAAAGCGTTATCTCACAAAGCACAATGTGATTTCCTTGGAAAAGATTTCATATTCTTCCAACCTTGTACCGGCTGTTTTTTTGTGTGGTCCTTCAACTGAAAACGGCATTGAACACACAGCAATTCAAGGGTGAAGATGATGTTATCACCAATGTGACAAGACAGCTGAAAGAGGTGTCAAGGAACTGTTTACACATTGACAAAAGTGTGTAGTTGCAGAAGGGAACTACTTTGAAGGAAATGTAGTGTAGATAATTCTATTGTTACTTATTTCTATATAATCCACTAATTCTGGGAGCTTTTTTTGAAGCTACCTCGTATATTTTACCTTATTTATAGGACCAAATATCTTCTCATATTTTATATCTCTATTCAGATCAAATCTCTCCTCTCTCATGTTTTATATCCTCAAACTCCTAATCAAATTAAATCTCCAATGTCGCAGGTATGGAACTCCCACAATGGACACAATCTTCATAAGCTAGAGCCCATTGGGGAAGCAGAAGTAACAGGAATTATACACATCCTAGATAAAAAAGTCATCTTGACGGTTGGATGGAACCAAAGAATTGTCACATATGACGACTCTGATGCAGAAGTAAGTTCACAGTAACCATAACTATGACGAACTGCCTGCATGTTACCAGGTGTTAAAGGAGAGCAAAAAATAGTGAACCTAACATTCATATCGCAAGAAGTGGCTAAGGAGTGGGTTTTTTGGAGAGGAGGGGGAGGTGTGGAATTTACTATCTCATCCCAGGGTCAAAGATATCCAGTAAACTGATGCATACGCCATGATGAAGTTATGTGTATTGGGTTGAATGGTGCAGATATCGCTACCAAGCAAAAATCAATGATACAACACATTCTGTTCTACGGACCACATCCTGCTATTCTATAGGAGTTTGAGAATTAATGGAGAGGAAAAAAGAACATTGTGTTGGTTTATATATTTCTCTGACCCTCAAGTTTCCTTCTGTTCCTCTTCTGCTACTTTGGTTGTAGCAAGATGTATGACCAAAGTGGCAGAAGAGGAAGAGAAGGAAAATATGAGATTTTGAAATTGATGTAAATCTTATCACAACAATATCCAAAGGTAATTGTAACAGTATCAATGCATATGTGAGTTTGAGTGTTTGGATGTTATATAGTGCCAATCCTTCTTTATGGATGTGAAGCATGGACAGTGAACAAAAGAGCTCAAGATATTCTGGAGACAACTTAGATGTGGTTTTTGAGAAGAATGATGAAAATTCCATGGACAGCCAAGAAAACTAATGTAGAAGCCCTCAGATATACTGGAGTAAAAAGAAAAATTATAGCAAAAACCAGAAGGTCAAGATTTTTAGGGCATGTGATGAGAAAAGTCTCAAGTAAAATTTGAACATTTTGTAACCACTGGAAAGATCACGGGAAGAAGGGACAGAGGAAGACAAAGGGAGAAATGTCTGGATGGAGAAATCACTGCGGTACAAAAAAGACATCACCAACTGAAGTTATTAACAACACAAGAGATAAGAGATTTATGGAGGAACATGATTTCCTACACCACTCAGCATGTCACTCAATTGATTGATTGTCTTAACAGGGACAATGAGGGTACATGTCACTTGATTGATTGAGTCTTAACAGGGACAATGTGGGTACATTTCACTTGATTGATTGAGTCTTAACAGGGACAATGAGGGTACATTTCACTTGATTGATTGAGTCTTAACAGGGACAATGAGGGTACATTTCACTTGATTGATTGAGTCTTAACAGGGACAATGTGGGTACATTTCACTTGATTGATTGAGTCTTTAACAGGGACAATGAGGGTACATTCCACTTGATTGATTGAGTCTTAACAGGGACAATGAGGGTACATTTCACTTGATTGATTGAGTCTTAACAGGGACAATGAGGGTACATTTCACTTGATTGAGTCTTAACAGGGACAATGAGGGTACATTTCACTTGATTGAGTCTTAACAGGGACAATGAGGGTACAATTCACTTGATTGATTGTCTTAACAGGGACAATGAGGGTACATTTCACTTGATTGATTGAGTCTTAACAGGGACAATGAGGGTACATGTCACTTGATTGATTGAGTCTTAACAGGGACAATGTGGGTACATTTCACTTGATTGATTGAGTCTTAACAGGGACAATGAGGGTACATTTCACTTGATTGAGTCTTAACAGGGACAATGAGGGTACATTTCACTTGATTGATTGAGTCTTAACAGGGACAATGAGGGTACATTTCACTTGATTGATTGAGTCTTAACAGGGACAATGTGGGTACATTTCACTTGATTGATTGAGTCTTTAACAGGGACAATGAGGGTACATTTCACTTGATTGATTGAGTCTTAACAGGGACAATGAGGGTACATTTCACTTGATTGATTGAGTCTTAACAGGGACAATGAGGGTACATTTCACTTGATTGAGTCTTAACAGGGACAATGAGGGTACATTTCACTTGATTGAGTCTTAACAGGGACAATGAGGGTACAATTCACTTGATTGATTGTCTTAACAGGGACAATGAGGGTACATTTCACTTGATTGATTGAGTCTTAACAGGGACAATGAGGGTACATGTCACTTGATTGATTGAGTCTTAACAGGGACAATGTGGGTACATTTCACTTGATTGATTGAGTCTTAACAGGGACAATGAGGGTACATTTCACTTGATTGAGTCTTAACAGGGACAATGAGGGCACATTTCACTTGATTGATTGAGTCTTAACAGGGACAATGAGGGTACATTTCACTTGATTGATTGTCTTAACAGGGACAATGTGGGTACATTTCACTTGATTGATTGAGTCTTAACAGGGACAATGAGGGTACATTTCACTTGATTGATTGAGTCTTAACAGGGACAATGAGGGTACATTTCACTTTATTGAGTCTTAACAAGGACAATAAGGGCACATTTCCAAGATGAATGTTATTTCAGGTCATTACTTTTAAGTTATGTGTGAATGTTTGACCAACCCAAGGATCTACAAATAGAAGTATATATTATGACTGTCTTCAATATAAGACATATTGGCTAATGGGAACTCAAGCCTTCTAAAATGACTGATTTTACTATTCCCTTGATTCTTATTGGCTGTCACACAAAATATAACCATAGTGAAAAATTAATATGAGAATAGAGAAATGAGTCATTCAGCTCAGTGAAATAATCCCGTCGGCTGTGAGCAGGTAGTTTTTAACAATCTAAAAGCATAGGTCTTCAGTCGAGTAGTCAAGGTGACACTCAAATGGTGTGACAAAGGCATGGTTTTGTTAAGGGGTTTATTGATGCATGTTTAGTTGCCTAAGGGAAACATTCCAGTGCGAAGTATCTCAGGAACATCATGTCCTGCCAGTAGTGTAACGTGTATTCCAACCAGTTCATCATTCTTCTGTCATTTCTGTTGACCTATCTGCAGTGATGGCTCACCTAGCATTCCCCGCCACCTAAGTGTCTGTCACAAAAGGACAGATGTGCAATATGTGCTAGCATGAATCTTTCCATCATCTACAGGGACCATTTCACAGAAGAAGACAAAAGTAAGAAATCAAGACAAGACATGCTATGACAATTACTTTTTCATAAATAACAGGTTGTCAGTCTATCCCCCAACTCTTCTTATTCGTCTCTTATGACATGCCTGGAAATAAGACAGTGGCTCTATTTTTTGCACCCTCAACTAGAAATTAAGGCCCTGGTTGCAGCATGGGCAGAGTCATTCAGAGGGTTTGATTTCTCATTAGCCTTATGAAGTCTTATGATGTAGATGGTTGTGGATATACTATGTAAATTATCAATTGACAATAACGGTTGAAAACAAACATTGCAGGAAGTTCCCTTACATTACCATAAGCTTTTTTTAAAATATGTTTTTCAACTATACTCATACAAAATTGTCAAACTAGCTATAATATCCTTATACAATTTTCCACAAGGAGGGGGGGGGACCTTAAAAAAAGTCTCTCTATCTATGTGGCATGTCCTTTACAGAACATTGTCCTTACTGCCACTCTGTAAGCCTTTTGGTTTTGTGTAAGTTTGCCCAGCTTCTACTGGTGTAATATTTAAAAGGATTTTGATGTCATGGGTGGATTTCGATGTAGGGGGGGGGGGGTTTAACTTGGCAAATTTCTCTCTCTCTCTTCGCCCCTCCCTTTTATCTATGAACTTTTTGACAAGCATATCTAAAATATGCATACTCTAAAGGAACTTCCAGCATAGTTTGCTTACAACCAGCTGTTGTTGTGACTTATTAAATTATGCAGTACATCATTGAATCTAGAAATTCAAGGTCAATATAATCCTCCCCTAAAAATATATTCTTATTTTACATAGCTTGTACAGAATAGAAGTTGAAGAGTTTCTTCAGAACTACTGCATTTCACATGAATAGTGAATGATTATGCAAGATCATAGTGAATTATATAGTATTAAAACAGGTCCACCAATTCAAATATCTAGGTACAATTATAACAGCAGATGGAAGAAGTTCAACAGAAATAAGATGCAGAATAGGACAGGCAAAAACAACATTCAGAAAAATGAAAAATATACTGTGTAATATGACCTTGTCATTAGAGGTGAGAAAGAGAGTTCTGCAGTGCTATATAACCCCTATACTAACATATGGGTGCGAGTCTTGGACAATAAACAAACTGGAAAGTGGGAGATTGGAGGCAACAGAGATGTGGTTCTACAGAAGAATGCTGAGAATACCATGGACTGCCAGAAAAACTAATGTAGAGGTGTTAAAAGAGTTAAATGCGAAACGGACCTTAATCAACAATATAAGAAAAAGGCAATTTTCTTTATTTGGCCACATCATGAGACAGGCAGGTTTAGAGAACATAATCACAACAGGCAAGATTGAAGGCACCAGAGACAGAGGGTGACAACGTGATAAAATATTAGACAGTTTGACAACCTGGCACGGCAAAGAAACAACAACGACTTTGATACATAATACTGTGGACAGAGAGCTGTGGAGAGCCATGACCGCCTACGCCACCCGGCATGGCACCTGATGATGATGATGATGACTGCATTTCACACACTGCACACTGAGAAACAGCACTAGATAGATAGGGATTGTATTGGGTGCCATCATAACAGCAAGTGACATGAAAGTACAAAACATGACTGAAAAAAGACATAAAACCATATGCAAGACCAAAAGAACCAATTAATAAAAACAAATTTCCGTTAGTGAAATTACCTCTTGCAGTTGACTTCTTCTATTCACTTTATACTCCGTTATGCCTTGCAGTGTCAGGGGTAGAAGAGTTCTCTGGAGATGGCTTTTTGTGTGCTTCATATATTTTTGTTTTTGTTGACTTTTTTCTGTGATCCATTTCTGGCAGTTCTAGAAAGAAGAAGAATCGTAGCTACGATACCAATACACTCCTTAATATGGTAGTGAACCTGCTGCTGAGCACATTATTCTTAGGTATTCATTCATTTTCCTTTTGCGCTGAAGTTAGCGCATAGGACAGAGGTCAGATCTCTCCAATTCTGTCTGTTCAAAGCTATTCTGTGAAGTTCTTGAATAATATGAATATTGATTGTTTTACTTTCTTTAAGTATTTTTCTTCTGTTAGATATGCTGTTGGTCAATTAATTTACCGACTTAACACTGTTTTCCTCAATTAGGGTAATGACATGGAAAAAAAATAATTTTACTCCTTCGCATGAAAATAACAACAGTTTTTTTCTTTTTATATGTAAATTATGTTCAATGTTTCAACTTCAGAATAAGTTCTTGCCAGCCCAGACCTCATGGAAGGGGGGCCAACTTCATACGGATGACATCTTAACTGCAGATTTTGCTCCACCAAACTTCCTTGCCACTGCCAGTTACGACGGGGAGATAACTATCTGGGATGTGGAAACGGAAAGAGTATACCTTCGACTTCGAAGAGGTCAGCCACCAAATATGTAAGCAGAGATGTCATGTGTTTTTAATCAGTTTCACACACACGAAATACTAGTTTTACAAAGTACAGCAGGGGTATTTCAATCAAAAAGTGTTTATTGCAACTTAACTATTGCCATAATATGGAGTGATTCTGGCTACCATTGATGACTTGGAGCTTTTTCGTAAAATATGTTTTGCATATAACCAGTGATAACCAGGCTCATACATAAGGGAAAGGGGGGATGGGTTGTGGTGTTCAAATATTCCTCCCCCCTCTCAGCAAACCTGTTCTTTTTTAATATGTGAAGTGTCGATCCTCTGTATTTTTCAATATAAAATTTAAAATTTCAACTTTAACCCTTTTTATATTTCTTTCATTATTTACCTACCTATTTTAATGTAGGCCCTACCTATTAACAAGCAGGAACTTGATAAATCTATTTTATATGGCTCATGCAAATTACAGTGGTACAGGCATCTTTTCAAGAAGACCACCTTTACTAGAAAAAACAAGATTAAGTTTTTCTGAAATTCCTTCAGAACAATGTTCATTACTTACATAATAATCACAGTTAAAAGATTGCTTCTTTGTTTCATGACACAAACATCTCATGTTATGTGTTTTACTTACATACCTAAGCTCCAAGATTGTGTTTTGCTTCCATATCTACAGCTCCCATATTGTGTTTTGCTTCCATATCTAAGCTCCCAGATTGTGTTTTGCTTCCATATCTACAGCTCCCAGATTGATTTTACTTAGATATATGGCGGTATTGAAGCCATGTTGCAATATTGGTTGAGTGGTAATAATTGGCCAAAATTGATGCCACCAAATGATTACAGCTTTCATGTGATTGATTGGATGTCTGAATGCAAACTGAAGAAACATGTCTTCAAAATACATAAACAGACCCCTTGTGAGTAATAGGTTTCTTCTCAAAACATTGCATACTTCTGAGAGTTGGAGTCTTCTTGATATCAAAAGAAGCTCTGCAGACCTCATTTGCACATATGAAACAAGAGCTTTATCGCTCATAATGCCTGGGGATTGAAACATACAAACAAATAAATACATTTATTCAGCTCTAATATTGTGTTTGATTTACATATTATGCTCTCACATTATGTTCTATTTTAATTATACAGTTCAAAGAAGTTAGAAGAATTAAAGACCTATGTGGCAGATGTAACAGATGTCGGACTCAGGTCCAAGTCATCCCGTAACTCTAGACCCAACTCCAGGCACAGATCATCTCATAAAACAGAGCATGGGTAAACATTGAATGTGTCTATGTGTATATGTCTATATGTACGTGTCTATGTGTACGTGTCTATGTGTACGTGCCTATGTGTAAGCATATCACATGTTTATGTTGTAGGACCTAAAATATATATTTCTTTAATTTTACTCTCTGTATTTGTATATATTGTAATACAACTGTCTATCGTTGATCTTATTGACTGTCAATAATTATACTGTGCACGTCTATCAATTATTGTGTTTATTGCATATTTCATCTAGTTTTGTTTGTACTGTATGTTCCAATTAATCATTGTCTGTACTGTGTATGTACATTAATCACTGTTTGAACTGTATTTATCTTTCAATAATGTTTGTACTGTGTATTTATCAATCATTATTTGTTCTATGCATATCTATTTGTCTGCCAGAAACAGGCCTTCATGCAATAGTAAACCCAGAGTACATGACATACATATATAGTGAGGATTTCCACTTGTGTAAGTCCCATATCTTTTGGTGTAATTAAAGTTTTACCCCCATCTAAATAGGAAGCTTCTTCTTCAAAGCATCACACATCACTAGGAGTTAGTGTCTCACATCGCTGGGAGTTGGTATGTTCTGGGTATGAAATAAATTTCAGGAGAACTTCTCTCCCACCCCTAACAAAAACAACCAACAGCAACCAATTGCAAAAAAATACAAGAGTATCATTGTTCATAATTTTGGGAGTTGAAATAATCAAACATATTTCAGCCAATCACCCACCTATTTATTCACCTATTTCTTATGGCTGACGGGAACTGAACTCTCTCTCTTTCTCTCTCTTTCTCTCTCTCCCGCACGCACACACACACACAAATTTTATATATATATTAAAATTGAAATATATATTATTCCTAATTGTATTACCATGTGAACTTGAACAGGATTAGAACTAGACATCAATAGAAAAGAAATATAGGCCTATGTTTATTGCTGATGCACAGGATTGATCGTTATCCTGCTATAAAATACTGATCACTTATGAGTTAGTCCAGAGGGTAGTGGTGTATAACAAATATTGGTACATAACAAATAACCAATAATTCTGAAAGATAATCAACATCTATGAATCTGCCAAAAAAGTGTAGAAATTGATTCTAATAACTAAGCGATTAACATGTTAAGACACTCTTTTATTTCACCAGTCAAACAGCACCGGTAGATAAACTTCTCTTCCTGAAGGCCAGATCAGGAAAACGGTTTACAGAATGTGCTGTCCTTGTCTCTAGTGAGGCAGGAACACTCAGATTCTGGAATATTTACACCAGCAATAAGTTATTGGGTGAGTATTGGGTGAAAATGAAAATTGACACAGAGTTGTCCTTACACTTAAACTAAAGAATGGGATTGAACATAATGTTTTCTTTATTCTTAAATTAAAGAATTTGATTGAACATAATATGGAGCCACTTCTTCCTGATAATACTATTTTGCTTCCTTAAATTGAACTACACAACCAAATCCTTAGTGTAACTATATGATATAGAGTGTGAAGCAATCAAAGACAGCATTTTTGCTGTTGAAATCATATCACTTGTAGGAAGAAAGGATAGTGATCCTGACTGATACTAAATTTGCTTTGCAAGACTTCTAGAACCCAAACATTCCACATGAATGTTCTAAAATCATAGTAAACAACATTAACTAAACAACATAGTAAAAGAAATGGTCCTCCAATTGATTCCAAGCCACTCACAAATCATGGGAAATAGGCTAGCAGATGAGCTAGAAAAACTGGATGTAACTGTCAACAACAATAAATAGAAGACTCTGTATCATTTCCAGAAATGAAGCCTATCATGAAAAACTTCATAAACATGGAATGGGACAAAATTTACACATGCAGTCAAAAAGATTATGACATGACAAGACACGTATAGAAAGTACGAGTTCGTGACACCTATATGTACTCCTGTTGACAATATCCAGAAAACACAATACATATTTGCAGAACTGCCCACTTTATGACATCACAAGAAGAAAACTATTGTCATCTTAAACAGCTCTAACAGACAAGCTATATGACGCTGTCTCTGGACTGGGGACCACAGTCCAGTTCATCGATGAAATCCATCAGCATCTAACTTTGACTGGAGAATGAGGAAGAACTATCTAACAAATTATTTATGTACTCACAATGGAAATCATCAGAGCTTATAGTAGCAGCAGTATCTCTTGATCTTTTAAATACAGTGAACACTGCACAGATATATTCAACTGTAACATAAATCATTACTCCAATATATAATTTTGCTAGCAATAATGGACATATATTCTTACAGTGGCAAGTCCATAAAAATATAAACAACTTAATTCATAATCTTTCTAAACAATTGTCTTTTTATGTGCCCAAAATATGTCAGCTTGGGATTTTTGATAGTTTTGAAGAGCCAATCTTCTACTACAATCTTCTACTATGTTATAGTCTTTGTGGAAATCCACATTGGTTCGTCTTTCTGTCAGTGATATTCTTAGTCTTGTCCTGTCTTAGCCACAAATGCTGAGAAGTGCTGTTATGGGAAGTGTAAGTCTTCTTTCTAATTTCAAATGTGTTGCGTTTGCTGTTGTAATACCATATTGTTGTAGTATGTCTCTGATGTTATCAATCCATCTACCTCTAGATATTCCTCTCACTCTGTACCCAGATATTCTTCTGTTAGAGGCTAGTTCTGTTCTGGAATGCAATCTTGTTCTATTCTTATAAGGTGATCAAACAACTTAAGATGTTGTCTTTCTATATATTTGATGCTTGGTACAGTTCCTGTAAAATGTTTGATGTCATTGTTTCTTATACAGTCTGTTCTTTTGACCCCAACAATATTCCTTAGACATCTCCTCTCACAGGTTGCAATCTTTCTCTCCTGTGTCTTGGATGGTGACTATGATTGACATTGATAACACAAAGTTGATATAAATATACTGTTTATCAATATTTGTTTAGTAGACAAATTTATGTAAGGGTATTTGAGCAGTGGTGTCAATTGGTATGAGACTGCGTTGGCATTGTGTTTCAATTTCTCTGTCCAGTTTGCTATCTTCAGTGCAAATACTTCCCAGGTATTTAAATTCTTGCACTTGTCTGAAGTTGTTTTTATTAATATGTATGTTCAATGGGCCAGGTAGTCTACTGATTTTCATTGTCTTTGATGTATTAATTGTCATGTTGTATTTTTCGCAAGCTGAGTTTAGTGCGTTTACATGTCTCTGTAATTGTGTTTTGTCCTCATACATTAAATTTTGATTGTCTGAAAATAGTAATTCATTTACAGAGTTGTTTTTGACTATGGTATTATTTATTTGAATTTTATCTTCGTCTTCTTCCATCTCTAGATTTGCTTTGTTAGATAAATATTTTTAGCACCATTATATAAAATTTCATTTTGAATGCTGCAATATGTTTTTTCCAATGTGGAAGTAATTGTCCACGTCTCACAACCATATATTGTGTCATGTGACGTATTCCTTCCAGAACGTTGTCTTCCCAATGAACTCTCTGAACCTCTCTCTGTCTTGGGCGATGTGGCTTGCATTTTCTAGCGATGTATTCATATTATCTTTAATGTCGTCAGTCCATCGTCTTCTTGGTCTGCCCTTTCTCCTCTTCCTAGGTACTCTTCCCTCCATTATTTGTCTTTCTAAACAGTTATGTCTCTTTATATGACCAAACAGGCGTAGTTTTCTTTTTGTTATTGTGTTTAGTAACCAACACTCTGGAATATTCAATGTGTTTATAATATCTGAGTTTCTGATTTTATCCTTCCATGATATTCTAAGTATCTTTCTGTAGCATTTCAGCTCGAAGGCGTTGATCCTCTTTGCCGCTGTTTTACTTAGAGTCCATATTTCACAGCCGTATGTACCATATATTGCCACTGGAAAAATATAGCTTCTATAGTAGTTTAAACATAAGCATGTGTATTTAATTACCAGAAAAATCTAGATACGATCCAACATTGCGGTATGGGCAGTAGTAACACAAGTACCAACATGATAATAATGAATACCTGGCAAGTACATAAGTGTTACAAAAACCTACCACTACTAATAAAAAGATGATAAAACAATGATAATAAAATAAATAAGGATGAAAACGGTTGACATTTTGATCAAAAGATCTTCATCTGAACGAATATATAATAATATTAAGAACAATAAATACAGAAAGATATTGATTTAGAAAAATATTTAAAAAGTGTTTAAATAAGTAAAAGTCCATGCTTCATCTTGCCAAAGAACTAACGGAAATGAGAATACTTTGTGCAGTATGTTCGGGGGGACCACGTAACACAGTGGTTTTGCATATAAGTGGTCCTTGGTCCCCAGTTGAGGTGGAAACGTTTTTTTCAGACCACAATGGCTCCTGAATTGACCTTTATTTAATTGGGTGTAGGATCAGTCCGGGAAGTAAAGACTGTGGCAGAGCCTCTGAAATGTGAGTTGCTAACATCTCACATCCTTATGGCATTAATAAATGCAATGGGTTAACTTTGCTTTACTTATGTTCAAGAACAATATAACTAGCACACTAGATTGTGCACAATGAAGAGATGTAGAAATACAAGAAAGAGTAACAATAGAATGGGGCACTATATCTGTCATAGATAATCTGTATATCTCTCCCCTTTCACCCTTACTACTGTTTCCTTCTCCTCCCATTATTGGCACCCCCTCCCATTTTAGCTCTCTTTTCTTCTTATTTTTCTCTCACTCCTGAAAATTAGCAGGATATAGTTCAGATAACGTTATGTGTTTTTTCATGGATTACAGCTAGGCTATGATATCTTTGCCTTCTGACTTGACACATGTGGCTTCAGCACAGCTTCTGAGACATTTTGACCCTATTTGGGATGGGATGGCTACCTCACACCAAGGCCTCTTTGGTTGCCTCTTGTGACGTGCATGTAAGGTGAAAAGTGTTATTATTCTTGGCTCCCCTTGTGGTCCATGACAAAACATGGAAGGTCTATGTTTTGTTTGTTGTAGTGATGTTGTCTCTGTCTATTTGTTCATTCTTGTAGTCTTTGCATAATCTTCACCTGGAAACCAAAATGAATATATACTGCACAGTCATTCTGCCTTCGCTGCTATATGCAGCAGAGTCCTTGACTGTATATGCAAGACAATTTAATTCTTTTCATCTGCTGTGTCTGAAAAAGTACCTTGGTGTAGGTTACCAGGATCACATTCCAGACACAGAGATGTTCATAAAATTTAAGATGGAAAGCATCTATGCCTAGTTGACCAGGTCTCAACTTATTGGGCTGATCTCATCATCCGTAGGTCAGATGAACATTTTTCAAAGACTGTTGTACGGTGAACTGTCTGCAGGTAGGCAGTCAAGCAGAGGCCAGAGGAAATGCTTCAAGGACTACTTGAAGACATCTTTAAAACACTGTAGGATTGACCCAATCTCTTGGGAATCCACAGCTTTTGACTGTCATGCCTGGAACAGTCAGATCAGATAGAGTAATACATTTTTGAACAGGATAGAATATAACAGGTGATTCAAAAGAGACCAAAAAAATGGGAGATCACCCTGTTTTCCCTCATCTCAAGACCTACTACATTCCTGTTCATATTACAACAGCTCTTTCAGAGCTCGAATTAGACATCTCAGGACTCACAAACCAAACTTGATCCTTCTAATTGCATGCTGATCTCAGGACTCCCAAACAATAAAAACCAAACTTGTCCCTTCTTAATGCCATGCTCATCTTTGCTTATGAAGGAAGAACATCATCATCATCATCAGTGTTATGAATCTAGTGACACATAATAATACATCTATCATCTATGTTCCTGCAGTTCTGCACAGGGCAGAAACCAGACCTCTAGTTCAAGTGATTTGATGCTAATGTGTGTAATTCTTTTATATTGTTGAGATCCATAGTCTCTTTGATGGTTTTTTTGTGAAGTCTCTATTGGTCTTCCTCTTTTTCTTTTGCCATTTGTTACCCATTTTAATGCTTGTGGCAGTTTGTTTTAATTCATTCCTAGTGCATGTCCAATATAAGTCCATCATTTTCTTCTTATTGTTATAGAAACATATTGCTATTTGGTGTCTTCTCTTACTTATATGTTTTATTTGAATTCTTCCCAACCAATATTTAAGAGTTTTCTAAGACATTTATTTTCTAATGAATTCAATTTCTTCTTCAGTGCTTTGTTATTTTTCAACTTTCACAACCATTGTTCAACACGGATATTACATTAGAGTTGAACAATCATAGTTTATAATAATATATAATAATAATAATACATAGGGGCCTATATTTAAAATTGTTATGTTATGTTATGTTCCTCCAGGGCCATAGGCGGCGCATAGGGCAGAAACCATAGCTTTCAATTTCTGTCTTTGTGTTGCCAGGTCTTTCAGTTCTTGGGTGTTGTTTAGGTTCATTGACATGCCTTCTTTGCAGAGTTTCTCTAGGTCTCCCCCTTCTTCTTACTCCCAGAAGCACTAAATTCAGTGACTGATGGGGAATTCTAAGGATGTTTATTCTGAGAGCATGGCCGATGTAAGTCCATCGCCTTTGTCGAATAAAGGAAGATATATGGGTTTGTTTGCTTTCCTCTTGCATAGTAGTGTTAGATTTAAAGTCACTCCACTTAACGTTCAGAAAGGTACGTAGGCATTTTCTTTCAAAGGTGTTTAGTCTCTTATCTGTGGCTTTCTAATATTAAAAATTAGGCCATATAAATATGTGTTTGCACTGGCAAGTTCAAAGAAGTGGTGTCAGAAATTCTACAATAATTAAATAGAACTGACCCATACAGAATATTCTTCAAGTATTTTTATTATTATATATAAAGACGCATCACATATAATATTGTTAGGAATATAAAATACAAGAATTACACAGAGTGACATCACATCACTCCAAATGGAGAGCTCTGATTTCTGTTCTATCTACTGTACTCTGCGCTGAAAAAACCCATGAATATATAGATAAAATATAAACCTTCCTAGAATAAATACAAAACTTACTTGTATAAATACAAAACTTACTAGTATAAATATGAATTGCAATAATATAAATACAAACCCGTATTAGTATAAATATTAACTGCACTAATATAAATATGAACTTCCCAGTATAAAAATGAACTGAACTAGTATAAATATGAATTGTACTCTTATAAATATTAACCGCACTAGTATAAATATGAACTGTGCTAGTATAAATATGAACTGCGCTAGTATAAATATGAACCTTATAATAGAAATGCTTGTATGTGTAAGGTATAAGTCAGGTGACTTTAATTATGACAGTGATGACATCTTTAATCACCAGGATACTTCTATGCCCCCAAAGTTCCTGACGAGTCTGTACTGGCTATGTGTACAATGCCTGATGATAGTGTTCTGCTGACTGGTGACACCAAAGGAATTGTCTGCTGTTGGAGTATCCAGAAATACTGTCTCAAGTTTGAAGGGGTCTGCTCATTTTGTCAGCTGTTACAATATGAAAACTGATTCATGTTTCTTTTGTTTTCATTTTTATCTCACTCTGTGTTTTTCTCTATAACTCTGCTTGCCTTTCTCATTCTATCACTTAGAATGAATACATGTCTATTTATCATCTTTAGGCCTTAACTCCTGTTTTATATAGATCTCTGAATTGTTGATGTAATTTAGTTAGAGCCTTGTATAGTTATGGATTATTTAATGTTCAATAGTTTTATCTCAGGTTTTAGACCACTCTTGCTTCTACCACATCTTTACATTAAGAACTGTTGTAAAAGAATCTGTAGAGATGCAATCAGAACTAATAAGCTTTGTGAACTTGAAAAATGCTTTTGATAACCTCAAAGTTCAATTCTGTAGAGGATTGACTTAACTGTACTCGGTTTCCTATATGTACTCTGCCATTCTCAATGAAGCAACACATCACCTGCCAAGATTATCACTCATAGCACATAACTCCGTAGATTCAAGTGATAATCTACAGGGATCTCTGAAAAATCCTTGTTATAAACAAGACGACATAAGCCGAATTGGATCCCATGACCTCTTGAACACAACTGAAAATATATAGCTTTAACCAAAATATATCAACATAGTAGTGGCTTTCTATTCAGAAGCTTCGCTCTGTATTAGAACTGAAATAGGTGATTCAGAATGATTCACAGTTAAGTCTGGAGTAAAACAGGGCTGTGTTATGTCACCATTTCTATTTGGAATAGCAATTGACTGGGTCGTGCGTAAACATTCACACAATGTCATGGGGAATACCTGGGTCAACAACAAGCCATTAGTATATCTTGATTTTGCAGATGATATTACCCTACTGAGCACAACATAGGCCTATGAACACGCTCAAGAACAAATAACTAAACTACATACATAGTATCACAGATCAAATAGGCTTACAGATTAATATAAAGAAAATGAAATTAATGGATTTCACCAGAATGGCAGGAGTTTTGAAATTAAACAATCAAGAAATTCACTGAGGCGAAAACTTTACCTACATAGACAGTAAAATTTTAAATGACTGAGATGGAAAAAAAGAAATAATGACACACATAACACTTGGATCAAGTCCCTTCAATAAACTAGTTTCTTCATCGTTCATTCTCAAACTCCTAATAAACTAGTTAACATCTGGCAAACAAAACCCTTAAAGAGACATAACAAGATCAAACTTTTCAACTCCTGTGTGATCCCTGTACTAACCTACGGATATGAAAGCTGGACAGTTACATTGACCACATCGCATGATTTGTTCTCAAACAGTTCAATGTAATTATTGTGCCATTACATTATCAGGGCACAGACAATTATATTGATGTACAGGTTTAAAGATCTAATAATTCAAATGCTAGAGGCGATCTGTCAGAAAATTAGCAAAATGCTTTGACCTAGTCTTTGGAGAGACCCATCCTTGTTGACCTTAAATATTTCTTTCCTGAGTGATTCTACTACATTTTGAATCATCAAATTATTCATTGCTGTTATCATTTAGATATCTATATTTCTGTATTACATATTTATTTATATGTAGCCCATCCCTATTCATGTTTGTGAATATTATATTAGTGAATGGAAATGTTGTGTCATAGTCATGGAGTAGACAATCACTTTAGTTTTCACCCTTTATTTCACAGCATATAAACACAACAGCACCACCTATCCAGATCAAATGGAGGGCACATGATTCTGCAATAGTTAGCTTGGAATATATTGAGCATGACTCTGGCAACTTTGTGTTGACAGCATCCACAGACAAGACTGCCAGATTGTGGTCTCCTAAGGGTCATTTCATTGGAACATTTGGTCAGGTAAATGCAATGCAGAATGTTGGGTAATGCAATTTTTTTAAGTTTGGATGCAGCAACTATCTTATCAACAACATAGTTATAGTAACTATCTCAAATATAGTTTTGATTATTAAAATTAATTTTCAATAATAAAAGCAATTGTAGGGTAGCTATGGGTAAGACGGCGAAGCTGGCTTTTTCAGAGCCTATGGTTTTTTCTGATAGCACATGTGAGTAGGTCAGATGCGAACATTTCAATCTTCAACACTACAAAATTGATAGGTCAAGGGCGAGTCAATTTTTAGGAATGCGGAATAATATTTTGTCACTATGTTTGATCTATTTTTTGTTCAATTCTGGCACTCTGCCTGCTGTTATCATTTAATATCCTGATTTTTTAATTGTTTAACCTGAAATATATGTTATGTTGTTAAGTTTCTAAGCACATTATCTTGTCAGGCTTCTTTGTTTTTTCATTTTTCATCTGAATTATGATTGCTGCTAAAAATATGATTTGCTTTCTAAATTAGGAAAAAAGAATTGCTTTAATATCATATATTGAAAGACAGCAATTAAAATACTTCAGTCACCTTTTGAGAATGCGCCTGCTTTTCTGCTCTTCCATATGGTATTGAATCTGGACATTGTAGCAGAGGCTATTTCAAGTCTAGTCTTTATTTATTTGGTAGTATTTCCATCGATGCTCATATAAAAACCAAAGCATTTAAAGATATCAACTTCTATTTTCTGTTCATTCACCCAGATGTTAACAGGAGTTATGTTGTTATCTCTGCCATAATTTTGCTTTTCTCGATGTTTATTTCCATGCCATAAGTTGTGCAAGTTTATAAGTAAGTTCTTGAAGTTCTTTCTCACTGCCAGCCATAAGATCAATGTCATCGCAAATCGCAAGTTGTACAGAGGGCGGCCACTAATTGGGATTGTTGTTTGATGGTTCTGTAGTGTCTCGTGCAAAATGTGTTCCAAGAATATATTGAATATCACTGGTAATAATATGAAGCCTTGTACAACCCCTGCAGTTGTTTTGAAAAAGGTTCCAATATCACCATTAATTAGAAAAGCACCAGTTGCTACTTTGAATAGTGTTTCAATGATTTCTATTATATTTATGTCAAAAATTAAAATTTATCATAACCTTTCAAAATCCTTCTTTCCATATTGGATTGAATGCATTAGTGAAATCGATAAAGTTGTGATAGACTTCATGCCGATGTTTCTCAATTGTTATTCTGATGCTGAAAATTTGTTCTATAGAACTTATGTATATATGTAAACCTGCTTGTTCTTCAGCCAGTATTTCTTCTCATCTATTTTTCACTCTGTTTAACAATATCCTTATCATCACTTTACTGGATGAGTGATAAGATTAATAGTTCTATTATTTTTTCACTTACCTAAAACACAGGTTTTTTATAATGGTTTCACTCAGACACGTCGGACTATCACTAAAACTAGTGGGTAATGATGTGCACACAAGAAAACATACAAATTACAATACACGAAACATATTCAACGTTTCAATGAAAAGGTCTTTATAAAATTACGCACAAAACATCAAAAGATGACAAATGGAAATTATTACAACACATAAAGTATCCAACGGAAATATGAAAATGAGATGCCGGAAGGACAGGAAAAACGTAAATATATGTGGAAACAAAACGAACAAAAAGATGACGTAAATTATCTATTGTCTTTTCCCGGTGAATGATTGTTGATCGTATTCACATTTGCCGTTAAGTGTAGGGGTGGGAGCTTAAGCTGTCGTTCCAAGGCCAGATGTGTCGCAGAGGTTGCATTTAGTCCATGTTTGTTCAAGGCTATCTTGATGTTTTCTATCCACTGTTTTCTTGGTCTACCTTTGGCTTTACGCCCGGATATTCTTGCTTTTGATATTTTGATATTCCAGATGACGTAAATGACGGAACAAAATTAATAAAGACCAAGACCACACCAAACCAGTACTAGACAAAAGAGCGGTCAGAATTGAGTCCAAAAGGCCTGAAGGTACCCAATCAAAAAATGACGACTTTCTAGAGCATACCTAGATCTATCATTGGTGGTGCAGAATCTGATGGCTGTGACCTGAATATAAAGAGTTTTTTTTGCGGTGATATAAATACCCAGTCATAATTTATTCGACCATACAAACCATACAGTATCGTTTACAAACCATACTGTATGGAACTAACTGCAGTGATGCCACTGTTTGTTAATTCTTCATGGATGCTGATTTTGGACAAAGATTTTGAAGGCTTCAGTGTGTTACTATATTATGCTATATCTGATTGATTAGTTGATAATCAGTTGATAATGATAATTGGCAAGATGTATAGATCTACAATGTTATTTACCACCTCGTATGGATTAACTCTATACCTGGAAGTCCTTTCTGTGCGTATGTTTTTGTCATTGCTATCACTGTCCATGTTGGTTGTCTACATAACACTGACACACACAAACAAACAACACCACGATATTCAGCATCCACATATCACTAATATCTCAGAATTTGAAATCAATAAATCAATTTCTTTTAAAGTTATGCCAAAACAGCAAAAACTTTCAGAAAAACTAGATTATAAAAAATGGCAGGGTTCCAGAGGAAGTTGCATAAGTTTTCTCTGGACTTGCTACAGGTTAATGCATGTAAATTTACCACCTAATGTTGCCTTAAAGATTTCTGTGATTTCTGGGCATTTCAGTTTGTCTAGATCAAATCTTATTCTGGAATAATTTTTTGGGTGATATTGCTTTTTTAGCTTAAATTTTAGCATTGCTATTACCAAGTCATGGTCACTGCCAACATCTGTTCCAGGAAACGTTCTGATCCTGGCTTGATTAATACTTGAATTAAATCATTTTCAAACAAGAATATAGTCAATTTGATTATGTATTGCCATTGACGGTGAGTGCCGTATACTTGAATGACAGATATATTCTTTTATAAACAGTGATAAGCCGGCATGGGATGTATCCTCTATGGAATGTTTTTTCAATGTAATTCTGTAAGCATCTCCATTTTGTGCAAACAATCCTGCTTCCCTCAGTACCATGTTCAAAAAGTTCTCAATATCTTGGGTAGCCCCTTTTTTTGTTACCTGAAACTTGTCCCCTCTATAGTTAATCTTTTGAATTCATTGTGCCTTTTTATAAAAACAAAATTTTTGTTGTGTTCTTTCAGTGGTTTTCAGAAGCTAATCTTCCTGTATGTTCAAATATTTGTTTACATCTGTGTTGAATCGTCTTTCTGTCCATATCATTAGGACCTTTCTATAGCAGTTTATTTAAAATATATTTTTTACATCTGGATGGCATTGCCAAAGTCTCACAACTGTATGTTGTCACTGAGAAAATATAACTTCTTAATAGTTGTAACTTTGTTTTCCTGCTTGTCCCCTTCTATAAATGTTTCATCTGTAATGTTTTGGTAAGACCATTAATCTCATTATAATCTTTGTTGAAGTGTTCTTTTATTGTTAATGTTTGACTAGAAATTTTAAAAGTTAATATTTACCCTGTTTAGTTTCTGAGTATTTGTACTTCCAGAGAGCACACTGGAACCTGAAGACACCATCAACCTGGCTGCACCCAAGAACACCTTGGTCAACAGATGAAGAGATCCACAATGAAGGTCTGCAGCTTGTTTCTACTGTTTTTTGCCTTTTTAGTTCAAGTTGTAGTCTCTGCTGCAATAACTGTTCATCACGTCTAGCAATGTTTATATTGTTAAATTATGTAGCATTTCATATACAATCAGCAATCAACCAAGTGTTTTTATGTGTATTGATTTTCTAGGCAATATTTTACATTAAGTAGGTTTTCATTGTCTTCTGTGTTCATGTTTGAATAAAAAGATTTTCTGCTGTAGAAATTGAACCTACTGGACCATTGTTATATTACAAGAGAAATCTAGTAGGAGTTTGAGAATGAATACTAAAATTAAAAAAAAAAAATTGCTAATATTTATTTACCTGTATACTCTTCACATTTAATCACCTGTTTTATCTTTGCTCTTTCTAACCATTCACATGTGCTTTCTTACCAACCACTTACTTGCTAATTCACCTTTCCATGTGTCTACTTTTTAACCAGCCATCTGTACCTTATATATCCACTATTTCTAATCACTCAATCTTTTACTTACTGCCCACTCTTCCTATATAAATAACCAAATGGTCAGAGGGTGTCCGACAAAGTGTCCTTTTCTGTTGTTTGTCTCTTGAAAAAGGTTCAATTTGAGCCGATACGTGGAGAATTGTCCTGTTTAGTTTTATTGTATGTTTTTTTATATATAATTTTTTTTTAAAATATATTTTTATTAATAGGCAAGGTAAGTGTTTTAGTAACCTGTTTAACTCATTTTGCTTCACTCTTCCTAGCCACTCACATATCCATTTTTCCTTGAAACTCACCTTTCTACCTGTCCACTTTTCCTTGCTACTCAGCTATTTATTCTTTCCAATTACTCACCTTGTTACTCACCAGTCAACTCTCTTCAACCACTCTTCCTGATGACTGAAATACTAAACTAACTGTCCAGTCTTTCAAATATCCCTCTGCAATCATGTATGATAATTGATATGTCCCAGTTCTCTTTCTTCTCTATTCCACATGCAGATGAATTAGAGGAAATGGCAATAATGGAGGATAAGATTGTGAATGATATCCCATGTGAAGGATCAAAGCAAAGGGAAGAGATGACCGAAATCAAGCCTATAACTCCAGTACTAGAGAATAGAGAGAAAAGTTACATAAGTCCAATAGCGGTAATGTCCTGCAATAATTTTTGAGTCTTTTAGCCGTTTATGATATTATACATTTCGTTATTTTAATGTTAATATTTCTTCACATTTCTTAGCACATTAGTACAGTATAGAGTTATGTTGCTTTATATATTGAATTCTTACATTTTATTACTCTTTATTAAAGCGCTACATGGCTTTATATTAGATTTACTATTTTTTGAAACTCATTATCATAGCAATACATGGCTTTATGCTTGCATTTCACTTCGTAAATTGTACAACTCAGTGTTGTGTTATGTTGCTTTTATTTCTTACATTTGTAAATCAATAATATACACTTTTTTATTATAACAACTGTATACCTTTTTATTTAATTTGTTGGCAGTAGTTTGAAATCTGTAAGAATTTATACATGACTCCATGATTGTTTTTTTGTGATCCATAACTGAAGCTGATAATACAGTGAAATTTCTCTATAGCACATTCTTTTATAACAACACTTTTCAAAATCTCCAATTACATTTATTTTATATTGTATGTACTGTATATAGCAAATTTCTGTTATTACGTACATATTTTGTCGGCCTGGATCAAATTGTTACAATGGGATTTCACTGTAATTAACTTTAAGATATAAAAACATAAAATTATTCTGGGAAATAAAATTTCCCTCACAAACCCTTACCATTAATTATTGAACTATTGTTTTAGTTTCAAAGTATTTATTTCAAGGTCAAAGAATGGTACATTACCAGCAGCAGTGGCCCCTTTCTAGCAAAACAAATATGTACATTATTTACAGAAGCTAAGACTACTGGAACATCCAGCAATCTGCCTGCTACACACTGACAGTCCACCTTGAATGATTCTGGGGACGAAGGTCTCTCAATGAGTAGGGGCATATCTTTGCAGACCTATTGACTTTTTAAAACAAGGTCACGAAAGCTGAATGAAACTACACATAATATTAAAAAGTTGAAATCTGGTCACTGCTCTCCATAATTCAGAGATTCACTGGGATCAATTGTGTACTCAAGTTAAAAAGAAACTCACTTCTTTGTGCTGTTGATGACAAAAGTTCAATATTAACATCTCTGTATTTGAGTCTGGGGTGGAGATTGAAGTTTCTCCCTAACATTCTAAACTAAAGTGCATCAGAAGTTTTATAAATAACTTTACAATTATGTCCCTATATAAACATATTATTTAATGAGCAGAATGTGAGTATATCACAGTGGATCTTTGATCATCTCTTTATTTTAACAGTAGATAAAACTATTGCTAAAATGGTGTTTCTATTGCTAAAATGGTGTTTCTATTGCTAAAATAGTGTTTCTATTGCTAAAATGGTGTTTCTATTGCTAAAATGGTGTTTCTATTGCTAAAATGGCAATAGACAATGTCGTGTGATTATGAAATGGAAATCTGAGCAATCTGTAGCTATCGGCATTGCGGCGAAGCGGCATGACAGTGAATTTGTTTCATATACTTTTCTTTCATCATTATTTATTCGGATTGAAAAGTGGAAAATTTGAGAGGTAAGTTCTTCAAATACATTATATAAAATATACCACAAGGTTTCCATTAGGTAAAATATATAATAGCCAACAGATTTCACAGCTTTCGATCGATCAAACATACAGTAAGCCTAGATCTGTCTAAATCTGTCTTTATCACTTTCTCAAATGTCTCATATCACACACACACACACACACACACACAAAATGTACACCAATATATTTATATGTGCAAATATTATTTAAATATCTTCAAATACAAAAAAGTTATTGCGATTTCAAAATACCCACCAACGATTGCGTAACATTTTCAAAAACTAATTCCATGGCAGGAAAGAAATTACATAATTGTAAACACAGCGTGTCTAAGGTTAAGTAAGTTACGTTATTGTTAATGGTGTATTAAAATTTTATTTTTGAAATTTATTTATGGTAGTAAAATATGCCAATAAATTTGACACTTTATTTAGTACCAAGCCTTAGGGCAAATGACACCAATCTTCAGAAACAAAAATGTAGATTTAAACACCAAAATAGCACTGTTCAAAACAATTATTATGCCAACACTGTGCTACATTGCCAAATATGGACAATGACAGCACAAGACAAACATAAACTTGTGACAGCTGAAGTGGCATGCTTATGCAGAATCTTAGGAATATCGCTAAGAGACATAGGAATATCGCTAAGAGACAGAGTGAGAAATGAGAACATTAGACAAAATACTGGTACCACCCCAATATTTGAATATATTAAGAGCCAACAGATCAAATGGTTTTCACACATCAGCAGACTGTCAACAGACAGCATACCACAGCAAGATATTTTACACAAACAGAGTGAAGGCAGACTTAGAGGCAGACCACGGAAACGATGGACCACAAAATAAAAGAGGCGACAAATTTCACAATATACTCAGCACACAAGAAGGCCTTCTACAGAAAACTCTTCTACCCCAGAACTCTCTTCTAGAACACTGAAAGGCAACAAAGGGTGTAGCGAATATATAGATAGATAGAAGTTTGACACTGTAGGAAATAATTTAAAGTAATGAGACTACTGAATTAACAATTTAAAAAACAAATTAAGATATTACCCATATAATGTGCACAGTAATTCACAGATATAATGAATTTTGCAGACTTGTTTGAAATGCTGCACTTGCACTGAATAATTCAGTAAAAAAAGTAAACAGTTGCTGTATGGATTTTCAGTTGTACAATTCTCAAGTAAATCCTATAATATTTGTCCAGTGCATTCCCATGCACAGAATCACCACCTGAAAAGTAATAAAACTGGAAGCTGGACAATAAACATGTCAGGTTCAGTCATGCCAACCAGGGAAACCAAAATACCTTATTTATAACAAGAAGGAACTGCCGTTATATGTGTCAATCGACACATTTGAGAGTGTAATAACATTGGCTCATTGAAAGCAAAACATTTGCCCTGTCTTTTGGCATTCATTCTTAAACTCCTACTAGATCTCTGTAATAGTAAGATAATGATTCTACTAGATTTCCAGCCAGATGTAGTTCAGAGAATGGAAATGTAATGCCTCGCCATTTTATTTGCATCAATGTCCTGACACATTTGACTTTGGTTTGTAACTAATACCTTCAGTGTTTTTACCACTTTAACTGAATGGTGGATGACTGTAACAATATCGCTAGCAGGCCAGCAGTACAAGAGAGCTCATTTCTATTATGTCAAATCTTTAATTTACTAACTTAAAGAAGGGTTGCCTGCTGTCAACCTTCAATATTGGAGACTTCAAACATGGTAAATCTTATAATGTAGAGGAAGTTTTTGCTTAAATTTCCTTTGGAACTTTAAATAATAATTTTTTAAATCATATTGTTCCATTGCTCTTGTAAAATGTTGAATCTGGCCCACTGATCCTGAAAAGATGTGCATCTCTGTCCAAAACATACAAGTATGGCATACACATACAAGTTGTTGGTCAAGTACGGAAAACCTGTTTACTTGTGTTGCAAAGCGATTCGGTGCTGCTAGAACAGACCTGGTTCAATTCCCGTCAGTTGTAAGAATTATTTCCATTTATCCTCATGCTTCCTACTTGAATTTACTTGTATAAGATATTATTTGAAGCAACATTGTTCTGTCTCTATGTTATTTATGTTCACAAGAAGACCTATTGGCCCTTGTGTACGAATATGAATGTTCTGTGTTTGTGTTCTTGAGGATACTTTAATACTTGTACAGGATGTTCGTTGATATTGTAACAGTCCTTGTTTTGACTGGTATGTTCTCAGTGACTTGAGTACACAGGCTGAAAGTCTTGACGAGACCACATTTTTTTTTTGAGGATGTGGTTGGTCAAGTACGGAAAAGTTGTTTACATGTGTTAAAAGCGATTCAGTGCTGCTAGAACAGACCTGGTTCAATTCCCGTCAGTTGTAAGAATTATTTTCATTTATTCTCATGCTTCCTACTTGAATTTACCAAAACATACAACACAGATTTGATATATACATACTGAAAAAAAAATCATACATATGTTAGTGCAACATTTCCCACACCTCTACCTCACAAATGGATTACCCTTTCTACGTGTATTAGTACACATGAAACTGGTTGCTAAAAAAATTGCTACTATTAGACACAACATAATAAACTTGCTACTATTAGACATAACATAATAAAATTGAATAGGCTGGGTAATGAAGTTCTGTGAATCACTGGAATTTATACAAAAATCGATGTTTATACCAAAAAATCCTTTATCAAGAATGCACATAGTACGTGATAAATGAACGATGGAACTGTCTATGATGTCAAAATGAACTTAAAACACAAATCAGTTTTGCTTAGTTCCACCTACTGATACAGGAAGTTGTATATCATTTATACCTGCAGCATCAATAGCGTAACATTTTTTTTATACATACACTACCATCATTCAACAGCAATGGAATTCATCCACCTCAACCACATCATCAGTAAATTTATTATCGGCATCATCTTCACCATCCCCACCACTACAACGGCGATTGTTCAATGACTTATTACATGATGATCACTCAAAGTGTAGTTCTCAAAAAAACACCTGTGGTTTTGACAGGTGGCACAGACCAAAGGTAAATACTGAAATAAACTAGCAACATTTAACTTCTAATGTAACTTGAAAAATAATCTATTGTTATGATAAACTAGTTTTAAAGTGGAACAATTTTTTATTCTATTTTTTTTATTACTAACTTTTTTCCCAATTAACTTTACATAGTTTTAGTGGTCGTATAATGATCACATAATGTAGCTGTACAGAGAATCAGTGAATCAATTAATTTGCAGTTTTTGTAAATTATTTATCTATTTTGTAATGGTTTGTATCAGCTTTTTGCCTTTGGATCTTTGTCCCATCAGATGGGGCAAAGATCAGCATTTACATAAGTTCATAAACTCTCATTCTTTTATCTAAGTTTTAGTTTTCAATACCCTCACTAATGTAAGATGGATAAATGAGAAATAAACTATTGACAGTTTATTGTCCCATAGTTAGGTCCAGGAGTCAGTTTAAAAAGTGAAAAGTACAGATCTTTGCCCCCACATAAAAAACCAATATTTTTTCTTGATATTTAAATTTTTACTAAAAATATTTCTGTTTTTTTTTGGTCACCAGTGCAAAATTGTAATTTGTGAACTAATACTTCTACATAAACACTATATTTCTATGTTTTAAATTTTGCATGAGTCTTACACATAGCTTATCAGACAAACCATCCTGCTACATTATACTTCTAGTAGATGATATGACTATAGTGAGGCTTTTCTTCCAGTGAAAAATCTCCAACATCCATCATTACAGTTATATGTTTCATTTTGTATGTTTTGTTTTCCTTCACTCATGGGTTCAATAAGATTCTTACTTTACTAGTCTTTTTCCTTCATTAGTCTTCTATCAAATAGTCCCCACGGATGATGAAAAGATGCTGGCCATCTAGATACAAACTTCTAGATGGTGAGATACATCAGATATACCATCATTACAAATGGATCAACAAATCTGACAAAAGAATGATGAAATAGTTGACAGAGATGTATATGCTATGCTCCTTGACAGGACATGACAATCCTTGGGTACTGTTGCACTTGAATGCTTCTCCTCTGGACTTTAACAACCAAACATCCATGCATAACTCCCCTCCCTCCCCTAAATAAAGCATGCTTTTGAGACAATGAACCTTGTTTTCAGAAATGTTATGGGTTACACTGTCCAACAAAATTTTACTTTCTTATGTAAGAATAAGTGTTCTTAGGTCAGTTTCTAGTGTTGATTTCATATTTGAAATCCGTTTATCTCTATCACATCGGGTTCTTAAGATATTTGTGAATTTATATTTTTTGGAAAACCATTATATGTTCCATTTCATTTATACTATATAACTTTTTACAAATTAATAAAATGCAAAATAATTCTACTTTTTATACTGCTAAAACATGTATGACATATGTTGCGCTATTTTTCAAACAGTTACTGTATTTTGAAATAATTATGAGCAAAATATGACTTCTAGAAGTTGTAGAAATTCTGCTGTTTAGTTCTGTTACACGTGTGGTTTTTACTGATTGTGTTCACAAGAAAAACTGTACACCATTACTAAAGAAAGCATATGAACTTTATTTCAATTCGAAAGTTGATAATGCAATAAATCTTGGAAGCCACATGCTTATTGACTTGATAAGCAAATATATTGGCAAGTTGGTTATGAAAATTGCCTTTCAGTCTATGCCTATTGGAGTTCCGGTAATATGGCATAAACTGAAAAATCATGCTACTGATTGTTACTTCTGCTTGACAAATATCCATAGTTTCAATTTTGAAATAAGGAAGTCTGTGAATTACCCAAATATTGAATCTGTTTTGAAACCAGTTTCTTGTGAACCTATCACGTGTCCGATACCCATCACACCAGAAAAATATCCATCGAACGTGAGTGAACCCTCAGAAAGTGGTAGTTCATCTGCATTAGAAACTTATTCTGACTCAGATTATATATCGGTGAACGATGGTGTTCACTTAATTAACCATTCAGAACTTTCAGATCTAATACATGATCTCGCTCTTACCAAAGATGTAAACATTTTAACGATGTATTACAAAGATGTAAACAGTCTAATGGTGCATCTCAGTCATGGGCACATAGTTAACGAATGGCGACTTTTCATTGACTATTCCAAAACTAGTCTAAAAGCGGTTATTGTATAACATAAATTTATTATCATCACTTCCAGTCACCTACTTTGTTCATATGAAAGAAACTTATGACAATATGGCTATACTTTTGGCAAAAATAAAGTACAATGACTACCAATGGCAGATTTGTGGAGACCTAAAGTCATTGCAATTCTCAAAGACATGCAGACTGAGTATACTAAATTGTGTTGCTTCCTATGTGAATGAGACAGCCGCAACAGACAGGAACATTATGCAAGAAAGTTGTGGCCTATCAGGGATCATGTGCAGCTGGGGCATACAAATGTAATCCACCAGCCATTATTTAACTAAGACAGCATCATGTTACAACAATTACATATAAAGATGGGGCTCATGAAGAATTTTGTAAAAGCATTAGATAAAACAAGCATATATCTTCGAGAAAGGTTTCCTTAAGTTAGTGATGCAAAGATAAAGGAAGGTATCTTTGTAGGACCTCAGATTAGGAAAATTATTGTAGACAAATAATTCGAGAACTTGTTATATGGTTGTGAACTTCGTGCAAGGATGGCGTTCAAATCTATTCTTGCTAACTTTCTGGGAAATCATAAATCTGTCAACTATGTGCATATTGTCAAGCAGTGTATAGATGCATACAGAATTATGAGTTGTAACATGTCCCTAAAAATCTATATGCTCGATTCACATCTTGACTTTTTCCCTGACAACATTGACAGCGATGAACACAGAGAACGATTCTATCAAGATATTGCTCTGATGGGAGTCACATTATTAAGGACGGTGGAGTGTGACCATGCTTGCCGATTACTGTTAAATGCTTCATCGTGATGTACCACATATCATTCACTGACAGAAGTTGACTGCATAGGAATTCATGCCTACATAACTGTTCTTCTTCTGTAACAAATGTTGTAATACTGTAGGTATTGTTAAAAAACTTCAATTGGATATTTCTAGAGATCCCGACCTGATAGAGAAAAACGGTTTGCATATTTAAAAACAGCACATTAAAAGTGACAAGAAAAACATAGATATGTTAGAGAATGTAAAAAAAAAATGTGTTTGTTGGTCAGTGTTATGTACCTGCTCACAGCTTCTTCTTGTACTCAGTTCTATGAGTTTTCACTCTTAAGCAAAAAATGATAACCTGTAAAATCTACAGGTTCTCTGTTGTTGGGATATACTTCCATATAAGGTGTTTTGGATAATTGGGCATGGGAGAAGTTCTTGTCTAGCTTGATGTAGTCCTATAACTCAGATAGGACATTTTCTCACATCTAAAAGGACTACATCGCCATCATCTACTCTAATATTTGTATGTAAATAATTTCATTCAAGAATTTATATTTCTATGTAAAAACATTCATACTTTCATATGTGCAAGCTCATACTTCATTGTAAACACTTTCATACTTCAATGTACACATTCACACACTTTGATGTATAGACTACACACATACTCTCAGACATTCATGTACACACTCATATATTCTCATGTACACATACATCCTCATACGCACATACACTCTTTCATGAACACACACACACACACACATACACCATCACACTTTCATGTACATATCTTTTGTTTACATACAAAGTTAAGATCTGATTGTATCCTGCATAACTTTAGAGTTCTTCAGTCTCTTTGTTTCACTCCCTGCAGAGCTCATAACACATTAATTAGATAAGTATAAAATTAGTATTCAATTTGGCTATATTGACCCCTAAGTTTCCTACAATATCATTATCCTGTTACCAGACTTTCTTGGGAAGCAAGGCTGAGGAGGATCTGGTCAGACGACAACGCGACAGGCAAGGTAGACGGGCACAGTTTGGAGACATCTCTTGCCACAGCACAGCTGGTTTTGATAAACAGTGTTCACCTTATCATGCACTGAAAGCCCCAGTAAGTTGTGCTATTTGTCTGTCTGTCTATCTAAATAAATCAAGTGTCATATTAAGTTGGGTAGGTGATATTTTTCCACAACTTTTAGACATGTCTCTTGTGCTGTTAATAAATTCAGTTGGGTGACTTCTCTGTCTTTTCTCCCGCAATCATTTTAGTTCTCACTAAATTTCAAGCTTTATTTTTCTCATCACATAACCTATGAATCTTGACTGCCTTTAATACAGTGGAAACCCATTACAACTTAGTCCAGACTGACAAAATATGTATGTAACAACATACATTTTTTATCAGTAAAAAAACACAGATTCAGAGACTGGAGAGAATTCAAAATGAAACTAAGCGGATCATCCTTGGTTACAAGAGGGACACACCCTGTGTGTCTATGAGATTCCTCCTTTGTTTTCCAAGCATATCCAACATAATTGATTATGAGTTCTGACACAGATCATTCACTACACAATGAGCTCCCTCGTGTGAACTTGTTGCAAGCTCAAGGGAGGCAAATCGTGGATGGGACGTGTCGAGGATACCATTAAACAGATTTGCGCCACAGAAGGCATAACTTCTGGCAAGGGATACCTACCTATTCCTATGGTCTTTCAAGACCTTCAAGTGTAATGTCTTACACTCAATAGAGAGAGTGAAAGGGAATGTAGCCCTGTGAGCATGAATGCTGAGGCCAAGGTACTTATATGTGAATATGAAGATGACACAGATGTAATTTACACAGACGGAATAGTTATCCACCATCAATAGTTATCCACCATTAATAGTTATCCACCTCAATGGTCTTTACTACCAGAGCACAAGGATTAACAGTACATGAAGCCAGTGGAGCCTTTATAACAACAAGCAGTCTAACGATGGAAGTCTTTATCAAGGCAGGCACTAAACTGGCTGGAATCGCATGCCTTTTTCCCATGTGTGCATACTTACTCAATGAATATGATTAAGAAAGTTAAAACAGGTGAAGTATGTAGGAATTATTGAAGCCATTGGAGAGAGCTAAATTGTGGGCCTAATGTAGAAAAATCATGCTTGTCTTTGTCCCTGGACACGCAAATGTGGAACGAAACAAATGAGCAGACCAATTAGCTAGCCTTGCCATCATAACAGATGGTCAGCCTATGGACTGAGCAGACATATTCACTCTTTGTGATTCCACATGCTCTGATGGTTTTGAGATACATGAGCATGAGTCAATATTGAAAATGCGTGATTTAGAAGTGAGTATAGGTATGGCCGGTAAGGAACAACTAACAAAGATTTCAAAAAGAGCATTGAACCAACATAGAACTGGAACTATCAGCTGTCATATCCTGAGAGATTCAGAGATATGAGCACATATGGACATGTATGGTGTGCAAAGAGGATAATCAACATCACAAAATAGATCTAACACTTCTCTGTCTCTCTGCCACAAAATAAAAATAAATACATTTTATTCTCATACTTTTCGTGCCTCTAACAAATTTTTTTTTTTGGGGGGGGCGTATATTAAGTAGAGGGGAGTCCCCTGAATTCTTGTCAGCTGCTGGCATGATGGATTTTTAGAGTGGATCAAAAATGTGTATAAATTGTTCACGCAACTTATAGACAGTCACACGGACACATTCAGCAGTCTATAGTCTATGCAACATTTGTTGTGATGACATGACACCAGGCAAGAAAGTGTAAAAAAACAAGTGAAAAGCTAGATGGTTGAGTCGTCAAAGTCAAGAGTCACTCGCTCAGATGTGTGCCATAAATGCTGCAGAATATGGACATTGAATTGAGAGACACAAAGAATTGATCAAGAAACCCTTCACAAAGACAAATATGACTTGCTAAAGATGCTGATTTGCATTGGATTCAAAGCTAAGTTAGAATCACTAGCTCAAAGAGAATTTCAACAAGCTATGAATACCAACGGCATCACAGACAGCATGAAACAGTTGAGCAAACGCAGAGATGTCGGGCTGCAGATGCCAAGGTTCACTCATTGTAAAATATGCATTGAAGTCTAGCAATTTCAAATGTAGAAGCAAATTTTGCAGAGGGTCATGTTGCTGCACATAACTGAAATTTTTGATACATCAAATTTGTGGTGTTAAAATATTTTTGGGCGAATTTAACGATGGCTAGTTTAGAAGTTGTTGTCATAAGGGAAAGATCATGCTCCCAAAGCCACAAGACATCCATGGTAATAAGCTGGAGTATCCCGAGTTCCTGCGCTTGATGCTCTCTGATAGTACACACCCTAAATACACATTTTCGCGAGAACATTCACTTTTATAATAGCGCTCTTTCTTTCGTGAAAATGGAAACAAAAATTATGGATGTCAAGCTCAAGATCCATGTTTTAAAAGTCCATGGCAAACTTATCATCAAACTTCTTATATACAACAAAGTTCCACAGTTTGCTCAGTTGTATGTTTTGGACAGTACTCAAGCAACAGACGTTCGACAAGCACATGCAGAAAATGCTACATGTGAAAAAGAAACTCATAAAATAAATCTATTTTTTCATCAACACAATGGACTTGCACAGTTGTATCAGCAGTTAATGCATATCGAAACAAGAGAGATGTAGAATGCTGCTCAAACAGGAAAAGAAATACCAATAGAAAACATGGTCTTCAATTGTGATCGTCAATCTAATCAATGTCACTATAATGAAACAAAATCTAACGAGGTTGCAATGGTTTTTGTCAACGATGATGGAGAACCGCCCTTTCATCGCGACATTTGCATTTATTCATTTATAAAATATTGTTTATGGATGTATGATGTCATACTTGCTATTTGTTCCCATATGGTGAGTCGGGTTGGCAAGCACATTGACAAGCTATGTGAGGGATATCAGGGAAAGCAACCCAATAAATTTCGTCCCAACCCAACTGGATCCGAATGAATCTAGTATAAAATAAAAAAATTGAGAACCACTGGTATAAAGATCATGTTTCAATTATTTACTTATATATGTGTATGTATGTGTACAGGATTGGCAAGATGTAGAACTTCCCTCGAACCTGCCACTTTCACAACGAATGCAAAGTCTTGGTTACTCTGGCAACAATCTGACAGGAGAATACATCCAATCTATGGATTTCTCGTACAGCCAATCTGGATTACCACAAGCAAATCGTGGCATAACTTCAGGTCTAACAAATTCATCTTCAAAACAAGAGAGATCAGATAAGCTTCCTCCAATTAAGTCAAATCTACTCCGCCCCACGAAAAAACAACCTGGGAATCTGAGAAAGGCATCGGCTGTTGTGTCCACTAATTAATTCATAACAATATTACTTTGCAGTTGCATGTCACTATGAATTATGGGAAGCCTTAGTTGTGTATGAAGATGTCCTGTGAAATGTGATCAATAAGTATAAGTGCACAAAAAAATAGGTTAAATATAGTGAAATCCTGTTATAAAAACTTGGTTCAGATCGACAAAATATGTATGTAATAACAGAAATTCACTATTAACATATAAATATAATTGGGGAATTTTAAAAGTGTTGTTATATAGTGAAATTTGTTATAAAAGAATGCGCTATAGAGGGATTCCACTGAAGCAGTTTTACAGTGAACAAATGACAGCTAAATTCTAATTTCTTTTGGCTGATATTTAACATGGTATACAGTTCATTCCCCAGTTGAGGCGGAAATGTTTCTCAGATCGCAACGGCTCCCGGGTCAACCCAGCCTTAAAATGGGTACCGGATTGTGCACATGCCCATTGTCATGGGTATTTACAGTACGTGGCACAACCTGATTGGTTAATGCACATAATTGGGGACATGCCTAGTTGAAGCCGGCACATTTTCACGTCTGGCCTGTCCCTTTTGCAAAGTTTTCAGTAGTGGCAAGACGTAAAAATTTGTGTTATTTCTAGTGACACCCAAGGCTTCAAGTTTATGCTATCATAGAAACCACCATTTTCGTAGAAATCATAATGGATACAGATTCTGATGAGCAGGAAATTGTCAAATTCACGGAAGCAGACATTGCTCTATTAGATGATGTAGTGTTAGATAGAGATATTAGTGACACTGGTTCTGTTGGCAGCGTGGCTGATGACATTTTGGAGGATGAAGTTGATCATTCTCGTGTCCCTTCAAGTTATCGTCATAATTGGCTAAACAACATCGATGAAGTTATTGGACCTATAGGCTTATCTGATAACGTTAGTGAGGTAGACGTGTTTCATCTGTTTATGACAGATGATATTATGAACATGTTGATGTCTGAAAATAACCAATAAGCTAAGCAGGTTAGTGAATCAAAGGGACAGGGTGCATGCGATGCATCTCGCGTGATGCTGTGGAAGGAAGTCACAGCTGATGAGAGCCTTTGTTGCTCTAGATGTGACTGACCAAACGTTCATCTTTTGAATTGTATTGGTCAAATGAGTCTCTTTTGAGATGCATGGGTTCAGGAATGTCATTAGTAGGAACAGATTTTTAGCGATTCTTTCATTCCTGCACCTTGTGGACAACACAAGGTTCCACGAGGGCAACCGGGCCACAGCAAAGTGTTCAAGATACAATCATTTGTAGAAAAACTTCCTATTTTTCAACAGCATATGGTCTCTCCAAAGAACTAGTGTCAATGAAAGCATGATTGCTTTCAAGGGTAGGACTAGTCTTATGCAGTACATACCAAAAAAATCCTCAAAGTGGGGTATAAAGGCTTGGCCACTGGCTGACTCAAAGACTAGTTATCTCTGGAATGTGAAGCTCTACCCTGGGAAGGAGGACAACGTGGACCGAACCAGGAGATTGGCTCACAATGTTGTGAATTATTTCATGCATGGTAAGGGCCATGTTGTCTAAATGGACAATTTCTTTTCCTCTTCTGATCTTTTCAAGGAGCTTGCTGAGAATCAGATAGGTGCTTGTGGCACACTATGTTTGAATCACAGAGGGGTTTAAGTATGCGATTAAGTATGCAAAGCCCAAAGGTGATGACCCATCTATTACTGCTAGAGATGGAAACATTCTCTATATGACATGGTATGATAAGAGGCAAGTTAATATGACGCACAGACCTTCACTAGGAAGGTTAATTCCAAACGTCATGATGGTAATATTAGAGTCATGGAAAAACATGCGCTATACAGGCCTATACCCATCATATATGGGAGGCGTTGATCGTGTTGACAAGCAGCTAGCATTATTTATTATCCCACAGGACCAATGTCTAGCAGTTGGTAATTCTACCACCCAGAGGCTAAGTTATTCATTGAAGATTGATATTCAATAAATATAGTCCAAGAGTAGCAGTTTTCATCCAGATGAAAACCACAACTGCAAGATTGTGCCAAAGCCAACAGGAAAAGAAAATCTACCATTGGTTCTGTAAATTTTGAAGAGTGTTTTGTGTCATGATCAAGTTCTTAGAGCAAACATCGGTTGCTTAGTCATGAAAGATGCAGCTGTTTTTCCTATTTATCAAAAACTACTGTGGATCCATCAACTGCTCCAGGAGATGAAAGTATGCTGTTGCTCTCTATGAAGTTAATGAAGAAATTCCTTAAACTGTGAGCAGGTAGCTCTTTAACAGCAAACATTCTATGAAGATATTCAGGGATGTATTCAACAAACTCATCAAATTACAAGAATAATTGGGCTTTTCAGACATGTCAGAACTGTTCACTTGAGCTCAAGTGAAAGATGGTTTAGAGAGTTTACACAAATGGTCCAAACTCTTAAAATAAATACTTTTTTATTTGTTGTATCACAATGTATGTCTGGTCTCTGTGTGTGTGTGTGACATGATATATCAATACTATGTATAATAGTGTTGTTGTTTTTCTGCATTCCAATTCAAGAAATACATTTTTATTTATATTAATTGTGAGTTATTGAAGTGTGTTATTTCATATCCAAGTTTTATAACTGGGTGTGTGTAAATTTACTACATTTCTAAATATTCTGCTAGCAAGCTTGTTCTGCCAATGATATTACTCAATTTTGTGCTTCCTGTTTATTAGGCTGAAAAGGTATGGCAATGAGTGTTAATATTATTTCTGGTCAAAATATTCAATTTCGACCTATAGTGGTCATGTGACGTATTCCTTCCAGAACACTGTCTTCCCAATGAACTCTCTGAACCTCTCTCGGTCTTGGGCGATGTGGCTTGTATTTTCTAGCAATGTATTCAAGTTATCTTTAATGTCGTCAGTCCATCATCTTCTTGGTCTGCCCTTTCTCCTCTTCCCAGGTACTCTTCCCTCCATTATTTGTCTTTCTAAACAGTTGTGTCTCTTTATATGACTAAACAGGCGTAGTTTTCTTTTTGTTATTGTGTTTAGTAACCAACACTCTGGAATTTTCAATGTGTTTTATCTGAGTATGATTTTTTTCCTTCCATGATATTCTAAGTATCCTTCTGTAGCATTTCAGCTCGAAGGCGTTGATCTTCTTTGCCGCTGTTTTACTTAGGGTCCATGTTTCACAGCCGTATGTTACAACCGAAAAAATAAAAGTTCGTAGCATTAGCACTTTTATTTCTATTTTGTTGTTTTTCCATGTTTTTCAGCCGTGTTATTTTGCAATATGCCATTGCCAATCTCTTCCTTATTTCTGCCATGCAGTCTCCTGCACCATTGATGTTTGCTCCTAAGTATTCAAATTTCGACCTATAGTACTTACATAAAACACAAGGTGAGGTAAATCACATGAATGCACAAATATTGGGTATGAAAAATACAGATAACAGTATACAAGACAGTTTCAACCTTAAGGTCTTTTTCCAGAAAACACAAGACAAACAGTAAAAACAAAAGCTCTATCACAAATGAGACAAACAGTAAAAAACAAAAGCACTATCACAAATGAGACAAACAGTAGAAAACAAATGCATTAGATGGCAGATATTTAAAAGCAGACATCTAAGGTAACAATGTCATACGTATACACAAGTATTGTAGAGATGCACAGAAAAAATATATGGGGAATAAGAATGAAATGAAAACATGAATGACAACACAACAAAGACCCCCACTACCAAAATCTAAATAAATGAATTATCTGTTATGAAGATTAAATAGCTTAAGTGTATCAAAATGCAATATTTAGCAATTTTCTAGGGCTTCTAATGTCAGTGGTGCAAGATTTTATTGCAGTGACCTGAATGTCACAGGCACCTAGATGATCAGTGTCATCATATAGCAACTTGAGTAGACGATCTGTGGTTATTGGCAGGAAGATGTTGGCAGAAATGGTGACTGGATTTTTTGCCAGTTTCACCTGTGTATTTCATGTTACAGCATTTACAAATGATGTTAAATCGTAAATGAATATAAATGATGTTATGGGACTTACATATTTCTTCTTCTTCTTTCATTCACTTGAAACATGTCTATATCTGTAATTCTGTCTCCTTAATAAAACTCACTGTCTTTTGTAGTTCATACAGTGTCCCATAGAGTTTTGATTCCAGTGTTGTTTCCTCTGGCCAATATGTCCGCCTCAGCGTTTCATGCTCAGAACACTCTTGAAGTATATGTTTGGCACTCTGTGCTGCCTGTCCACATGTACACATGGCTGTGTTGCCAATCTTGAACTTTGTATACATGTGACTGCGGAGTCGGTTGTGTCCTGTTCTGAGACGTAGAATTATAACTTGTTCTGGTCTGTTCATAATATGATAGTCATCTTGTGTTGGTGTTTGTGGCTTTCTTATTGACTTGATCATCTGTTTTTTCTGATGGTAGGTGATTGGTATATCTGGTTGGTCTTCGGCAGCACCTTCCTTAGCCAGTTGGTCTGCTTTTTCATTTCCTGGTATTCCACAGTGAGAGGGTATCCACTGCATGGTTACCCTATACTGGCAAGACAATTCGCTAAGTAGTTTTTTCAAGTCTGTTAGTTTTTCAGACTGGAGAGCTTGAAGCACTGACCTTGCATCTGTCAGGAATACCACAGGCTGTAGGTCAGAGTTGGAGTTCAGCAGTTTTTAAGCTGCCACACTAATTGCCTGGATTTCTGCATCATAATTATTGCAGAATTTTCCTGTCGGTGTTCTGATTGTATCTCTAGGCTTGTGTGGATATTCTATATATACACCTGCACCTCCATTCCTCACGGCATTCTGTGCTGACCCATCTGTGCATACTCTGACCCATATATCTTGTGGATATTCCTCATCCAGGAAACTGAGGGTGACTGTCCTTCGCTGCACACTGTTCTGTTCGTCCTCGCTTAGTATTCCTTTCACATGGGTCTGAATGTATATTGGCATTCCATGCCTTTCACTCCACGGGGTTTGTTCTGGTACAGGCCTTAAGGGGCTGTCAACTTCAGGTAGGTCTGTAAGTTGTCTGCGGAGTCGTTTAGCTTGATGGATAAAGCTGCTTCTTTTCAGTCGTCCCATTGCTAGATTTTGGAATCTTTCCTTCATTGGATGACTTGGCATACACTGAAACTTTTCTGCCTGAATTAGTACTTTTGTGTCTCTGCGTTCGCCAAGTGTTTGCATTCTTCCCATTTTCTGCATCTCTGCTATGGGTGTTGATTTCATTGCTCCCAACATTATTCTAAGTGCCTGGTTTTGCACTTTATCTAGATCTTGTAATGTGGTGTTTGATGCAGGACACCATGCTGCTGAACCATATTCCAGGTGTGGTCTTATGCCTTGCTGGTAAACTTTACTGAGTATATTCCCACTGGCTCCCCATGTGGTTCCACTTAGTTTTCTCAGGATAGCTAACTTCCTCCTGGCTTTTGTTGTTGCTTTGTTTATGTGCTGCTTCCATGTCAGTTTATCATCAAAAGTAACTCCGAGGTATGTGGGTTGTTTGTCTTCTTTCAAGAGCTCTCCATCTATTTTGATATGACTGGCTTTTTGTTTTGGTGAGAGGGTAAAAAGTGTAGTGCTGCACTTATCTGTGTTAATACTGACGCACCATCTATTAGCCCATAAGGTTAGGGCATCAATAGCTCTTTGTATTTGTTTAGTGGCCACTGTCGCATGTTCTTCTGTGCACCAGATCACCAGGTCGTCAGCATACATTGCCACTTTGATCCCGTGTGGTAGTTCAGCAACTAGGTCATTGATGTAAACCAAGAAAAGTGTGGGCGACAGGACTCCTCCATGGGGGACTCCATGACGCAGTAGAACTTTCTTGCTCTTGCGACCATCTAATTGTACCCTGGCTCTTCTATTATGCAGGTATGTTTTTACCCATTTGTACATTCTTGAGCTAACTCTGCAATTTCGCAATTTCTTTAGGAGCCCTTCTTTCCAGACCTTATCAAATGCTTTCCTGAGGTCTATCCATGCTGCTAGTACCAGTTTCTTTTCTTGGAAGGCATCCTCAATCTCTTGGGAGAGGTAGGTTGCCTGATCTTCAGTAGAGTAGCACTGTCTGAAACCTGCTTGCTGTGATACCAGAAGGTTTTCACTTTCAAGGTACCACTGCATCCTAAGATTGATAATGCGTTCCATTGTTTTGCATAGACAGCTTGTGAGGCTGATGGGCCTGTAGTTGGAGACTGTGTTGCCATCTTTTCCTGATTTGAGGAGTGGTATAATTATTGCTTCTCTCCACGCCTGTGGTACATTACCCGTGGACCAGCTTGTGTTAAAGATCTGCAGTAGCTTTGCTCTTGCTGCAATTCCCAGGTTTCTAATAATTTCATTGGACACTCCATCAACTCCAGGGGACTTTTTCATTTTCAATTTGGATATTGCATGCTCCAGTTCTCTCATTGTGATTGGTGCCTCCATGACGTCAGGATAGGTTCGCCTTGTTCAATGTTTTGCTGGTTCTCTCGAACCTCCTGTTGTTTGTCTGGGCTGACTTTGATGTTATTGTCTTCTGCAAAGTAATCAGCTGCATGTTTACCAGTTAAAATGTCTCTATCTTTATAAAGTGTGATCCTGGTATTTCTCCCTGTACCTTCATCATTTAGTTGTTTTACAAGTTTCCATAATTTCCTAGTATCTCTTTCTAGGTTCAGCGACTCTGTTTTTTCTTTCCAGCTCACTCCGTCTGGCTTGTAACTTGGCTCTTTGAAATTTAGCCTTTGTTTGCTGATATTTGTTGTGATGATCTTGGCTAGGTCTGTTCTCAGCCTGCTGTCTAGATGTTTCCATCTCATTTTGCAGCTTTTCCAGTTCATCACTCCAGTAGGGTTTGTAGTTTTTGCGTGCCCCCCTGGGTATGGTTTTACTAGCAGCATGTAGTATACATCTATTAAATTCACTCACTGCTCTATTGATGTCTTTGTCCAAGTTCATGTCCTTAGCTAGAGCACTGGTTAAATGCTGGTACATTTTCCAGTCTGCCCTCTTATAGTTCCACCTAGTGAGCCTGCTGCTGTCCTTGGTAAATTCATTGTGGATTTCCAGAAATACTGGTCTGTGGTCACTACCCCCAAGCTGCTTTCCAATGACACGTGTGATGTTCCATTCCAGGCCTGGTGAGTGGAATGCCAGATCTGGTGTAGAGGTGGTGTGCCATGCTCTCGAGTAGAAGGTTGGTGAGTCAGCTGGCTGGTTAATAAGGATGAGATTATTTTCATCCGGCCAGCTCTCAAGTTTCTCACCTCTCTTGTCGATATGATCGTAGCCCCAGCTCTGAGAGTGGCTGTTGAAGTCACCACACACCATAAGTCTCTCTTTATCTGGAATTGTGTCTAGTGCCAATGGTTTATCATTTGGGCAGTAGTAGTTCAGGAGATGGAATTCTGCACTGTCTGTTTTTAGGTGGAGCATCTGGTATTCTGCCCCTTCCATATATACTTCCAGCTGACATGCGCTGATATTGTTTTTAACAAGTGTCAGAATTCCATCCTTTCGCCTGTCCTTTCGGTCAGATCGGTAGCACTGGTAGCCTCTAATTTTGAAGGCTATGTCGCTGCTGAGGTGTGTTTCTTGGATACAGCATATATTAACTTGTTCTTCACTGAGGACATTTTCAAGTTCCAATTTTTTGCTGTATCCATCTCTTTTACTGTTGACACCCTCAGCATTCCAGTGCATTATTTTTATTGGTCATTTAAAGTTTGTTTGGCCAGTAGCTCTATTCCCTTTCCTCCTGGCTCCTCGAGGCAATTGAGAAGGACTTTCAGTAACTGAGGTTGGGCCCTTTCGAGGTATAGGGCCCGGCACCGTCCCTGCCTGAATGTCCGCCACAGGGCAGGCACCATAACTATTTATAGATGTAGACATGTTTCCATTGTGTTTTGTGCGTGGCATCCTGATTATCTGTGCGCCTTTTGGCTGGATGCCTCCGTCTTCAGCACTCTGCTTACTTGGGCAGGACTATGGTCCTGCTCGAATGGGACTGCCCGACCAGTCTTAGTTTCCAGCCCCTGATGGCTGAACTAAGCCCCATCACCACGGCACGGTGCTGGCCTTGATGGGGGGACTTACATATAAATACATTGTCGATAGTAAAAGTGGCCGTGGGAAATGACATGGACCATTATGTGAAAATGGTTTGAAACATTAGCCCTGAGGTGACTGTATACCAAGATGTCATTAAGCTTTTTTGTCACACCTATAGGCAACCAGAATGAACTCTTGAAAAACAGCATGAGTTTGAGGATCAGACTGGAGAATGGAATGTTTGAACAAGATTCTACAACAATATGAGTTATAGGGATGAAAAGTGTGGACAAATTTAACTCTATCAGAAGAGGAAGTACCATGAGTATTAGTTGGTGAGAGAATTTACAGACACAAAGCCAAGCAGATGCAAGGGCACTGTCAGGGTATCAGCTTCTAAGAAAGAAATCAATAATCTCATAGGATTCATCAAGAAAGTCATCATCATCAAGCAATGAAGGTGAAGAAATTGGAGAATGGCAAAGTGTTATGACAAGTAGTTAGATGAGAAGTGTAAAGCAGAAAACTGTGCATCCATAAGTTTGTAGTATAGAAGGTAAGAAGGATGAATATTGACAAATATGTCAAGAAAATTTGCAGAAGTTGTAGAAATGTTTCTATACAGAGTGTATCCACCCAAACACCATTTTTTGGCTATAGTTATACCGTTTCAAAAAAGAAGTGCAACATTATTGCAGTGCTAATGGATACTAAATTTCAAACCTGTACAAAAATTCTATTTTACGGAATTAATGTTTCACCCGCAGTATGAAGAACCTTTCAGTTCTTGAGAAGTGAAATACATGAAATGAAATGATATTCATTAAATTTGGTTTGGACTTTTATTCTTTGCAACTGAGGCATCCGTTTCAGTAAGGTGTATGGTCTACTCTGGTCTCTATCAGAGAATGACATCTCTGTGACAAGGATCCCATTAGCCGTTGGTTCTATTGTTGTGGGATGGCTGCCGACTCTTCCCGCAAAAGACAACTATCAGAGATTGACTGGAGTCATGTCTGGACGTTGTCAGTGAGGAACTGAGTGGAGAGTAGTGCCACACGAAGTTGAGCATTATCCTACTGAAAAATTGACCTTCATGCAGCCAAAATTGGAAGGATGCAAGGATGAACAATTTCAGTGACGTATCCTTTGGCATTCCGGCTTCTTTCAGTTTTCACCAGGTCACTTCTTCCTATGAAGTTGATCGCCCCCCCCCCCCATATCAGTACACCTCTACCACCATGTGGCGGAACCTCATCAATGCTGCTCATGGACTCTGCTGTAAACTTTTCTCCATCTATTGTGTCGATGAAGCACAATAAATGATTCATCACCAAACCAAACCTGTCTCGTCATTCTCAACGGTCCATTGATGATGCTGGTTCGCCTACAGTCGGTTCTGGCAATGCCAGTCCATAAGAACAGGACTACTGAAGGGTATTCTAACCCAAAGACCAGAGTGGTGCAGCCAGTTCCTGACCATTTGATCTGAAATTTGATGAGCTGCTGGCAATAACTGCAGAGGACGCAGGTGAAAAATTCCTGAATCAGGTAGCCGTATGAAGCCATCTTTAGCAGGCGTTGTGACTGGATCTTCCACTGCGCAGCTGGTTTGCCACTGAGCCAATTTGTTGAAATCACCTCCAAAGGTGACTAATGGTGCTTCTAACCACATTAAATTGTCTGACCACTACACTTTGTGATTGTCCAGTCTGTAAGTGTCCAATAATGATGTAATGTTGTTCTGTAGTGAGATGAACCATACTTGCTCATTGAATTTTAAACTGAATTTATTCGAGGACTGTCAATCTTTTATAGGCATTCAATAATATGGTTAGAGAGTTTTCTGTCCAGTAAGTTTCACAGGACTCTCATGAACCTGTCACGAATTATTGCCAAAAATATTGTTTTGACCATGACCCTCATGAATTATGAGGTGAGTACAATTCAGGTAACCACAAGAAATTAATGACCAGGTGGCCAAATCGATAGGTTGAATTATTTCCGATCAGTGAATATCTTTTATAAAAGTAACTCCAAAAAAGTTTTTCTTTTTTTATAGTATATTTTCATGGCAGTATTTACATTCAATAGTTTGTCATTGCTTTCTGAACAATTGCCTGAGGCAGGTTTTGAACTCAGTGCCTTGGCCATCACTTACGCACTCTGTACCTCATCACCACAGATGTTAGACTTGAGTTAAATAGCTGGGTTAAAATTGTTGAAAAGGGTGATGAAACAAGATAATTTTACCTCTATTATCTACATTGACCTATGTTTTCCTCCACACATTCCCTTCCAATGTAATCACCACAGGGTGCATAGTCTATCTACCCTCAATTTCTATTCACTACCTTTTGCATATTTTTCATTATGCTCCCAGCTGAGGTTTATGACATTTCGACATGGGAAACTGTGAACAATTGAAACATATTTTACAATGCTACCCATTGTATAGCATGAGAATAAGAAAAATGTGGCTATCTGAAATAGCTTTGAGGGACAAGCTCTACAGCCTTATCTCGAGGCTGCTTCCTACAGGACAGTTAATTGAAGAAATACGCATCAGCATGTGACTTCAACAGGAGCAAAAAAGGTCAATGTTTCAATGTGGCCTGATGTTCGTGTTCCATGGAGATTCCATGATTCCTTTGAGTACTTGGTGACACTGTATTAGTCAAGGGCTTTTAAAATGTGTAACCAATGTGTGCCCCTACACTTAATGGTAAGTGTGAATACTATCAACCAATTACTTGGGGAAGTCAAGACAATAAATAAACCCATTTCCCACAATCACATTCTAAGCTGGAGATGCCGTATTCAACCTCCAGAAATGGGGTAGAGTGGTCAGTGAGATGTCCCCACAAACATAACGTGTTTCATTGTCAATTATTTCCATATTGTATTAGTGATGATTGGATGCATTAGTTGTGTCTAAAATTTAACAATAGTTGACAAGTAATCCTATACAGGATAAGCTTAAATTATTATTAACTATCCATCCTGTTCTTTCCGCTAAGAACACTGTAATTTTGTTAAACCACTGCAGGCTATGAGGGAAAAAAATAAGCAATACAAATACTATCATAAGAGCTATAAGGTCCATAAATACTGGAGTATTTAACTCCACAAGTATTCAACTCCATAAGAACTTGAGTTAAAATCAGACTCAATCAATAAATGACATCAAACAAAAGAAAACAAGCCAAATTTATTGAGTGGCTGCAGAGTTTCCTCTGATAAACTTTATTTGGTGTCATCTGTCAACTAATTCCTCTCTGAACAAATACATGAAAGTTGCTCTGTCTAGCCATTTTAAAACACCTCAATTTGCAAACATACAGCAATATCAAGATAAGCACTACAGTCAATACACTCACAAATCTGTACAGCATCAACATACTCACTACTCAAACATCTGTACATCAACATCCTCCATACCTGTGTACTACAACATCCTCATTGTTTCATACCTGTGTACTACAACATCCTCATTGTTCATACCTTTCTACTACATCAACATTTTCATTACTTATATAAGCTATCAACATCCTCAATACACATGCCACTGAACAGCAACAGTTGAACATATATCCTCTCTTTCTAGAACAGTGGTTCTCAACCTTCCTAATGCCTCTATCCTTTAATACAGTTCCTCGTGTTGTGGTGACCCCCAACCAAAAAAATTATTTTCGTTGCTACTTCATATGTGTTTTCTGATGGTCTTAGGTGACCCCTGTGAAAGGGTTGTTAGACTCCAAAAGGGATCATGACCCACATGTTGAGAACCGCTGTTCTAGAACAACAACTTTACTCAAGTCCAACAATTTACTCCAGTGGTTCTGAATGTGGATATAACACAGAATTTTGCTGGTAGAGGTCATAAATAAAACTGTAAATTATTGAGGGGGATGGGGGTCACAGCAGGTGACTACATTTGGACAATATTCAATAAGAAATATTATAGTAAACCATGAAGGAAGTTGAAAAGATTTTTTTAGACCCTAGCGGACAACGCAACATACTTTGTCTTGAAAGGAGCCATGAATGAAAAAAGGTTGAGAGCCCCTGATTTACTAATTAAATAAGGCAATGGCATTATAAAAAAAAGGGGCACTTATAAAACTGATAATGAGGTTTAGTGGTATCTGCCTTGGTCTGACCGGACGGGAACAATATTAGGACACTGACACAACTCAAAATACATCAGTCTCTCGTAAATGACTATTTATTTCATGGCTACATAATATATGTAATAAAATATTTGTAGAACAAAACACATCTAAAATCTGTTAAAACTAACTGTCTGAACTTGTAGACTGTACTGCTCCCATTCTGGTTGGGTCTTGAGATGGATAATGCACTGGTCCAGGGCCTCGTGGTTGACTTGGTGGTGGTATTCCTGGAGGAGGTCTCATTGGTAGCACTCCAGGTGGAGGAGGTGGCAATCTCATACCTGATTGAAATTTACAGAAATAACATAACCATCTCAATAACAAGATCAGCAAATATACCGTTGGCAGGCCATCACCTGCCAAAGATACTTCTCTATGGTGAATTGGAGAAGGGTACACGATCTCAAGGTGGCCACAAGAAGCACTACAAGGACTCATTAAAGAGCTCACTGAAAGCCTTTGAAATAGACCAAGATACATGGGAAGAACTTGCACAAAATAGATCTACATGGTGCTCTACAGTAAAAAAGAGTGCATCATCTTGTGAAAAGAGGAGAAATGCAGCAGCTCAACAGCAGAGGGTAGCTAGAAAGTCACGGATAGACCAAAACCAGTCTACAGTGGTTATTCCATGTCTGAACTGTCCAAGGACATTTACAGCTTGAATATGACTCATTAGCATCTACGAACTATTAGGCATGGACATAATTCTAACGGATTTTTAAAAAGTGGATCCAAAAACATGGTCATCATCACTTGTGATGAGCGAACACACAAATATACTATTAGAATAGCTTTCATATAATACTTTGTCCTTGTTTATATAGATCCAGATTTTGGTCCTTCTTCGTTCCATCCAAGAAAATCACTAGTTTTATAGATACAGCTTGTGGTCCTTGTCCATTCCCTTCCATCAAATCACAAGTTTATAAAAACATTACTCTGTCATCAAATGACTTCTTATATAAAATCATTAGTTTATATAAACATGGCTTTTGGTCCTTATCCATACTCTCCTAGCAAATCAAAAGTTTATACTGTGGTATTCCCTTATAACAACTTAGTCTGGACCGATAAAATATATATGCAATAACAGAAGTTCACTATATACAGTATAAACAATAAAAATAAATATAATTGAGGATTGTGCAAAGTGTTGCAATATAGGGAAATTTGTTATAAAAGAATGCGCTATAGAGGTATTCTATTGTATAAAAATGGATTTGTCACTACCTATCTGTACACTCCACCAGTTTCATGGCGCACACTTCAACCAGTTTCCAGCAATTAATAGTTTTAAACGGTTTTGCGCCTTGGCTCCGACGCTCTTTAGCATGGTGTTTCTGCAATGCTAAATGATGCCTTCCGGAACAATAGTGTAGGAATTTGCTTTCGTTATCACGCTGATGGAGGACTATTCAATCTCAGTAGATTGAAGACCAAGATCAAAACTCAGACGGACATTGTTCGCCAACGATTGTACACTCAAAGCTACCAGTCTAAAAGACATGCAGGACAGTATGGGCCTCTTTTCTTCTGCCTGTGGTGTGTTCGGTCTCACCATCAGAACCTCGAAAATATTACTAATGTATCAACTAGCATAGGTGTTCCTACACAGAACAAATAATCATGGTGAAAGGACAAAAACTCAATACTGCTGACAAATTTATATATCTCGACAGCACCCTATTGCAAAAAACTGCGACTATTGACAAGGATGTTGCTGCATTCGGGAACATTCATGCCAAAGTCTGGATCAGGCATGGTGACTGACAACAAAGTTGGATGTCTACCGTGCAACGGTTCTACCAACACTGCCTTATGCTGTGTCATCCTGGACTGCCTACGCTAGACAACTTAATTCTTTCCATCTTCGGTGCCTAAGAAATATGGGAGTACATTGGCAGGATCAAATACCAGACAGAAATTCTTCACAAAATTATCCTGTAAGCACAGTATTCATGTCCTGTTGATTAGGTCCCAACTCTGCTGTTCGGCCACATCGCCCGTATGCCAGACAAGCGCTTTTCAAAGAGATTATTCTATGGGAAGCGGTGCGATGGTAAATATTTAAGAGCAGTGCAGAAAAAGCGCTTCAAGGATTACTCAAAGAACTCCCTTAAACACTGTAGTATTGATCCCAGCCCCTTGGAGACTTCGGCTCATGATCACTCAGCTTGGCACACTAAGATCACCACTCGCATCACAAAATTTTTACAGGTAAGAATACTGCAGGCAATCTACTAGAGACTGAAACAGAAGGAAAGGACTCCTCAGGCATCTGTGGACTCACAAACCTAAGCCAAAATAGACAGACAGGGTTGTTTTGTGTTCTTTATCATTTTTTGGCCACATGTTTATTGTTTTTCATGCCATGCTCATCATCGTTTGCAGAGGAGGAACAACAACAACAACAACAAACACCTATTGCACTCTCATGTGTTGCAGGAGCCTATGGAGGAACAAAAATTAGCAAGTGGTCTGCCATGAATGTTGCAATAGGTGAGAAGAGTTTTTAGAGTGGATTTGTTTTCTCATTCCATCTGAGATCAAAGTGACCCAAAAGCCATGCTGAAGTCGGATATATTTGGTCAAAAGGTGAAGAAATCACAGACAAAGTGTAAATCATAACACAATACATTCTGTTCTCCGGAATATATCCTACTACTGCAGGTATTAAAAGAATGAATAGGGCAGAAGAATCTTCTAGTAAATCACAGGTGACATTAGCCCATCTATTAGGCAACTGAATAGTTATGGGTAAAACAGCTGTGCTGTGGTATTGATTCATAACTCACCTTACTTTTACTATAACCTAATACAGACAAATAAGAACTTGTCATGTACAGATGCTCTAGCAGTAGTAACAAGTAACAATAAAATCTGGAAATCTGGCTACTTATTTCTTGCACATCATCACAAATTATAGTAGTGAAGGGGTGCAAAGGGAACGCATTGCTCTAGGTGGACCCAGGGTTAGCAGATAACCAAGATCCCAAATAAACCTCCTCGCGGTGCACCCTGGTAACAGAAAAAAGCATCTCGAGCTGATTCTGGCCAAATCATTTGGGGATCGTGTCCGAGAATGTGGAGGAAGCAGATGGAAAGAGATTTGACTGCATTAGAGACAGACAATATCTCCGATACCATCAGCACCACCACATACAGCGACAATGTCAACATACAGTGACGCTAGTCAGTCCAGTCTGAACAATGTAAAAGGCACGTAAAGATAGATGCATGGTGAGAGACAAATAGATTTCATACTGAGTACAATGACACAATGAAAGGGCAGCGCGAAGTGCAAATAGAAAGGGAAAACTAAAAGGAAAGGAGAACTAAAAGCTGTGTTAGCTTGAGACCGAGCTTCTAGTTACCTGTGCTCCTTATAGGCAAAGACCCAGACCCAATCATGGACATTCGGAAAAGCAAGAAGATCTAACCCAACTCTAATGTCGAGCTTTCCTAAATCGGAAATATGCTAGTGAAGAGAAAGGGTTCCGTACCCGAGGGACTCAGGCAAAATAGGGACAACGATGGCAGTCCTGGCCCAACTCTACTGGCAAGATTTCCTACACTGGAAATACACTTGCAGAGAGAAAGGGTTCAGTACCTGATGGGCTCAGGCGCTATTGGGACAAGGTCGCTCAGCTCGAGAACGCCTTGCTCTCAAACACGTGGTGTGAGACTCGAACTTGGGCGAGGAGTTCACATTGTCTGTTATCGCCGCCTCGGGTAGGAGGGCAGTAAGAGGTAGGCAGAGGAACAAGTGGGAGGAAATATGAGTTGGATCAGATAGAATATAAAAGTGCACCAACAAGGCAGGAGACAGGATGTTGGAGATCATAAGTAGGCAATCTTCACTGCAGAGATGGCACTTGATGATGGAAATAAAACACTTTCTATTTGTATATGTTGTACACATGAAACAGACAAGTTGTGTACCTGGTGGTGGAGGGCCTCGTAACATTCCACTAAACAATATTGGTGGTGGTCCTCTCATCATGGGTGGAAATCCACGAGGGCCTCGGGGTAGTCCACGGGGTAAGCCATACATCTGTGGGCCCCCTGGACCGGGCATGGCTAAATTAAAGTAATTGTTGGTCAGCTCCTCTGGGGGCATAGGAAGTGCTGTAAATAAAATAAAAAGTTGGTAGCATATGCTATTCAAGATTTAGAGATCAACTCATCATTTTTTGACTAGTGATTTTCTACTCATTATCATCATCATCAATAAACCCGTAACCCTTCAGGGTCGTAGCGGTACCACATTGGATGCCTCAGCACAGAGTCCTCCAGCAAATTCTATCCTCAGCGATGTGGATGAGTGTGTAAATATCTTGCCCTGTCCATTCCTTGATGTTGTCTGTCCATACCTTTATTTGTCCTCTGCTTCTTCCACCCTCAACAGCTCCCTCCAATATTGTTTTTGACAAGGAATTGTGCCTGCATACATGTCCGAACCATGCTATTTTTCATTGTTTCACTATTGAAAGCAATGGCTCCTGAACACCTGCACACATCTCTACTTTATTTTTTATGTACACATTGGTCTTATGATGCCTATAAGAAATTCGTAGAATTCGTCTGTAGCATTTGTACTCGAAAGCCTATAATCTTCTCTCCATGTCCGCAGTGAGTGTCCAACTTTCACAACCATACAATACAACAGAAAGCACCAGCGACTTATAAAGTTTGATTTTTACTCATTATAACTAGATGTCAATAAACCTAATGTGTCATTAAGTTGCGATTGATTACCTATTGGTTCGGGTATTCAAATGTCTGTGGCAGAGATTGAACTTGGTATCTTGGCTGTCCAAGATGCTTTCTATTCCATTCTGCCACAGAGCCCATGGCATGATTTAAATACAATATAAATATTTAACAATATGAATGCTCTTGATGATGATGAGAATCAACTACAATCAAGGGAATAATTATCCTAAACTGATAAAACATTTTTATTTTTAACAGTGAGGAACAGGTAGAAGATCTCATCTTTAACTGGGAGAAACAGGTAGAAAATGTTCATCTTTAACAGATAGAAAGCAATGCATGCGGTTGCATCTGTGGGTCTCACCAATGGCCCACTAGAGAAACCACCCATGTAACAGAAAACCCTATTAGATGACATGCTATTATATGAGGCTCTCTTATGGAAGCTTTATAGCATGTCATCTATACAATTATAAACTCCTAGTAGAAGGCTCCTTCATTAGGCATTGCACTAAGTTGAAAGCTGAAGTCTCCTGGGTATGAAAGAAAGCTCAGAAAAACCACCCTACTGCACATAAGAAGTAAAGGAAGTAAGAGCTAATCACTCACAATTCCAGGGGTTCTCAACCAATAGGAAGCAGATTCTGATCTTTAACTGGGAGAAACAGGTAAAAGATTCTATCTTAACCTTAAGCAAGCCAGATAAAAATAACATAATCTTTCCCCTGCGATTGTATTCTTTTTTTTTCCAAAATTTGTGTTACATTCGTTGGGGGTGTTTGGAAGAATAACTTTTTAGTTTTTAGATATTAAAATAATTTTTGCACATGTAAATAAAGAGATGAATACTGCAAATATGTGTGTAATTTTTTTGTATGTGTGATACGAGAGGTGTGAGAAAGTGGTAAAGATGTTTATTTTAAAATAAAAAAAGACAAATACAAAACAAACATGGGTGTTTGGAAAACGCAATAACTTTTTTGTTCTTAGAGATTCTAACATAATTTTTGCACATGTAAATAAAGAATTGAATACTGCAAATATGTGTGTAATTTTTCATCAGTATCACAATTCATAATTATATTTACTGAAAACCTGATGAAACCAGTCTATAAAACATGATTCACGCTGATCATGCCGATGTGGACAGATGGCTCAGATTTTAGAATTATATCTCTATCCATCACTTATGTTAACACAGATGGAAAAGGAAGCCTAATCAAATAGCTAGCTAGGATTCACTGACCCCGGTCACAAAAACACTGAACATCATGTTGTTTCTGTTGTTAACCTTCACCAAGCCTATATCAACCCCGGCCGCCGAAAAACAAAATGGCGGCGCGCGCTGTTGGCGGCCCGTCCCACCCAACGAGAATATCGTGAGATTTACACGTACCACAGTCCGTGCACATAGCTGGGGACATGCGCAATCGAAGCCGCTACATCCCCCACTTCCGAAATGATCGTTTTTGAGAATAGCTAGCTATTCGTAAAAGTTTAAGAGCAATTAATCTGAGCACATCTGCACACCAGTACGATGCCATGATGGTGGATTGGTTTTATAGACCTTTATTTCATCGTATTTCGAATAAAATAACATTGAATCGTGGCTTGAATAATGAATTATTAGGTTATTTAGTTTCACAGCAGTGAATATACAGAATGCCGTGTTGGTTTGGGGACTTGTACGTTTGATATCGAATATTTTGAAGTGGCAGAAAAAATAACTCTAGGCCTAAGCTCAAAGAACTATTTTACTGCAAATCTACAAGTTTTATACAGTTCCCCCAGCTATATTTTGATAATTTCGCAGTGAAAGAGCATAAATACAACAGATTTGCGTGATTTAGTTTACAGTGTTGCCAAGGAATTCGATATGTAAGGTAAGTTTTTTTTTTTTTACTTATTTTTTCCCTCTTTATTTGTTATAAAATATATGTTTTTTGTGAAAAACGTCTTTACCACTTTCTCATACGTCTGGTATCACACACACACGTACATAAATTACACCAATATATGCAGAATTCAATTCTTTATTTATATGTGCAAATATTATTAAAATATCTCTAACAACCAAAAAATTATCACATTTTCAAAACAGTCACCATCAATAACGCAAATTTTCAAAAAAGAATCCGGTGGCAGGGAGAGTTTCGTATTTTTTAATCTGGCTTGCTAAAGGTTAAATCAATGCATAGCAATGGGCACAAAACGCAGACACCGGCTGTTTATGGAAAAACATCCGTAGATGACTTTTCTCCCATGGTGTGATGAACATTAAACAGATAGAAGATTATCATCTTTAATAACTGAGAGAAACAGCTGGAAGATGCTCATCTTTAATAACTGGGAGAAAACAAACGATCATATGGATACAGAGCCAAGGGAAGACCGAGAAAGAGATGGATCGATAACATCACGGCCGCCCTCCACAAACATGGACTCAGGCATCACATCTAGCCTTGAACAGAAACTTACAGCTCCCACTCCTACGCTTAATGGCAAGTGTAGATGCTATTATCTAGGGACAGACAATAGACAAAAAAAGGGAGAAACGGGTAATATAATTTCATCTGTACTAAAGAAACAGGTAATGGATTTACATATCTAACAGGGAGGAACAGGTAATAGTTACAACATTGAGAAATATATTGTAAAGGTACATATATAAATAGAAAATCCGAGCTTGTGGTAGATAAAAAAAAAAGATATTACTAATAATCTATAAGCAACTTGTTCATTCTTAAACTCTTGCATATTAGAAGGATGCAGCCCAGAGAACTTCAGTATGCATTGTGCAATGGTTTACAGATTAACTGTGATATCTGCTTCTTTTGACCTGGCACATCTGATTCCAGCACAGCTTCTGTGTCACTTTGACCCTCTATGGGATAGGACAGCCAACTCAACTCCATAACCTAATATGACATGCTCGACAGGTAACAGTGCGGCTATTTTGTGCCCCCCTCGCTGATCCTGGTAGCACACAGACGTGTAAACAACAATATATAAAGAATAAGAGACAACATTACAAAGACACACCTTGAGGTAGACCTGGTACAGGCTCCAAGGCCATTGGTAACTGTGCCTCTTCTGTCTTCCCAGTAGGTGCCAGCTGCCCTTGAGACCGCCCCCATTTGACATTTAGTCTGCGACCATTCAAAATGAGCTTGTTAAATGATTTTTCTGCTGCAGTTTCGGCAGATGCTCTAGTTGTGAACTGGATAAAGGCACACTGTTGTTTAGCAACATTGATGGAACGAATCTCACCATACTGATAGAAATAATCTCTGCAAATAAAGTAAGCGTATGTGGTTAATATAACACGGCAACTATGAGCAGAGAAGGAGATACAGAATGTAAAGATGATATATTGTTCTGATATATAGAAAAAGATGGCATTGACATTTGGGACATAATGTTATAATCTGACATCTAGAACAAGGTGGAACAATCTGATATATGAAACATGGTGGCATTGTGTGACATCTGATACAATATAGAACAATCTTGCATGGGAAACAAGATGGAATAATCTGACATGGATTAGTCAAATATCTGGAACAAAATTAATATTAATGGTATGATTTTCAGTTAGTCGAATATATTTTGACCTCAAATGTATCAGGGAGTCAATCCAGTCCCTGGAAATGAGTGCCTGTAGATATTTTGGATACCAGTGGAAACTGGTCACAGACAAATGTAGACCTCCCCAGTTTTTCCCAAACATTTCAATGTGAAAAATGACTTTATACCTCAGTCCCTCTTCTCAATTTTAACCCCAATACACCTCAATCCTGCTTCTCAAATTTTAACCCCTACATACCACAGTCCCACTTCTCGAGCTTTAACTCAACATACCTGCCCCATTTCTTCAGCTTTAAACACAACATACCCCGCCGAAGACGGATATGTCGGGCCATTGGTGCAAATAAAACGGCGACACAGCGCATTTCCATTCTCTGGACTACATTCTGCTAGAAATCTAGTAAGGCCAATGGTCTTGCTACAAGGGAGATCCAGCAGGAGTTTGAGAATGAACGATGAAGAAATACAACATACCAAATTTATTCCTCAAGCAACAAACATATCTCGGTCACTTTACATTTATTAATCAAATCACCAACATATCTTAGTCTCTCTTATTCAAATATATCCAACTTTATCTCCCAAGCCACCAACCAACATACCTCAGTTCTTTCTCTCCAACTTTATCACCCAAGCCACCAACATATAATGTTGTGACAGTTCTATCCTCTGGTGGATCCAGTTTGGGTAAACTACTGTAACGATTAAGTAGTTTATGAGCGACTGGGTCGTTCATACCATAAAATCTGTCTTTAATATTTTGGTCTGCAAGTGGGTCATCTGGGTCTGTTGGCTTTTCATGCCTGAAAACACAAATATGTTCATTAAATTATACAAATAAATGAAAACTATTGCATACATAAAATATACACATGAAAACTATTGCATACATAAAATATACACAACACATGAAAACTATTGCATACATGAAATATACACAATACATGAAAACTATTCCATACATAAAATATCAGTTAGATGAGAGATCAAACAAGAAAAATACTTTCCAACTGTCAGAATTTATGAACTAGTGGCAACAGGTAAGGTGCTTCCTTTCAGTTGACAGTTTCAAACACACAATATTGTTAGTGACAACTTGAGAAACTAATCTTCTATGTCCCTGATTTTCTGAAAGCATATTTCCACATACAACTGCTTCACAATTCTCCAAGCAGCACTGGACTTTCATACAGAACCCGCATAATTTCTTTACGACATGTCATGAGACCAATGGTGGATACTTTCAGCATATGCGGCTGACATAAGGAGTAGTATTTTATCATATATGTTGTAGCGTTATTGACATCACATAAATCCATAATAATTATGAACAATTGAAGTGACTTAGTGTCACCATATATATATGTGATAAAAACAGAAATATACAATGAGAAGAAACTGGTGGACATCAGATATGTCTTTAGAATGGATGAAAATAAAATACCACCACAAGCATTAAAATGGTTTCAGATGGTAAATGAGAGTCACCAATAGAAACACTTGTTCTCTTGTGTCTTTTTGTGCAAAATAATGCTTCTGATGCCCTTGAAAATGGCTCCTAAACGTCCTCCACCCTCTAAATCCTCTAGTGAACACAAGAAGAAGAGAAAAATGAAAAAAAAAATTGAACGAAAATGTTAATTTATTAGACATAGGCAGGTCATAGCTATGCGTCTGTTGCACGCCATTATGGATTGAACAAATTGATGGTTCGCTACATAAAAAAAGATGAAGTGAATATCCGTAAAACTGCCTCGATACAGTTCTCCAAGGACACTAAGAGAGTTGTAACTTCTCGTAATAAGCGAATTGTGAAAATGGAGAATGCCTTATCAGTGTGGATTTGGACTGTTGGGAAAAGAGTGTAAGACGCGGTACCAATATGATTCAGACTAAAGCCAAAGCCCTGTATGATAGCCTCGTTCCTGAAGGAGAGTTGAACGAAGACAACGAAAATGAACCCCAGTCTAGTACCATATTTACAGTATGTACACTTTAGTTACATCTACGTATGTTACACACACACGTATCATATTTATATTATTTGTACATAAATTTTATGTATGTTATTTATACTATTAATATTTTATTTACATGTTTGAAACTATTCTTTAATGTTCTAATGATAACATATGCACATATATGGTTTCATATGCACTTATTGATATTATACATACACAAAAAAACGTACGTGTGTTAAAAATGAGAAGATGACACTACTTCACGGTTTGTCACATATATGCGCCGGTTCTGGTCCATATTAACCGTGATAACTAACTGAGGGATGACTGTAATATCATCTTCAAACATGTCAATATGTTTGACATTCAACTGACCTGTAAGGACACTCTTGACCTCTGCGGCATTCACCTTTGACCCAGAAAGAGCAGATGTGGGGTCTGTTTCTTGTATAATATGGTGTTGTTCTGGCTAGTTTGAGCAGCATATCGCTGGGAGTTTGAGCCTTGCCTGCTATGGCTCCAACAGGGGATATGCCATCACTATTTGCAATCTACAAAAAGAAATTATGAAATGTAGAATTAAAAAAACTGAAGACAAAATGAGACTAAAGTAGGACCCTTCTTTAATATGGCACCATCATCAACATCATGTGACATATTCTTTCTAGAACATGGTTTTCCTTATAGATTCGCTGAACACTCAGCGATAATGGATTTGACCTGCTGCAGCTAGAGACATGTTTAAGCAATCTGATATATCACTGCACCATTGTATCTTGGGCGCCCTCTTCCCCTATTGCTGCAAACTCTGCCTTCACCCATTAATTTTTCCATGCTGTTATGTCTCTTTATATGACAAAAAAACATAGCTTTCTTATAAAGATGTTGTTAAGGAGCCAGCCCTCTTCGACATTTATTGATCTTAACACTTCTTGATTTGTCTTTTTAGCTGTCCATGGTATACGTAAAATTCTATGGCAACCAAATGATAATAAATGTCAAAATAAAGCAAATAAAATGCAGAATTGCCACATCATGCACCCAACTTTAGCTTAAACAATAAGATACACTATCTCTATGAATTTAGTGATCAGCAGGGGATTCTCAGATACTGTATAGATTCCCTCTACCGTCATCTCCTGGGGACAGCACTGAATATTTGTGGCACCCAAAAGAGGTAGTGCCCTAATGTAATCAACAGCCTTAGTAGATGACATGCCTTTATATTGAGGTTATCTTCTTATAGAAGCTTCATGGCATGTCATCTATACAATCCTGTAGCCGTAACCTTCGATAACAGTTACCATGTTGTTCCGACAGGCAGACGCTGTGTCTGAACTAGTTACAGGCACTGCGTGGGTGGGTGGAACAACAAAGAAACCTGTCGCAAGGGCAAGAGTTGTGCCCTGATGTCAACATCTGTTTTGGCGACGTTAGACTCGAAACACCATTGAGTCAGATGTCTGCTGGAACAGAGGGCGGAGCACTTATGGGAATACCCCACGTGCTGTGAGGCCAGTTTCTAATCAAGAATCAATAGCCTGAAGATCATTTTGCATGCACATTTGGTAAACAGTAAAAATTTTGTAGAGATGGATTTAGACTCTGTATTTAAAGAAGATACTTGAAACCTCTCTGCAACTCCCTAATGGAAAAAATGCAGTATTGACAGTTTTTTTTAATATTATAAGGAACCTAAAAATAATCTGGAAATAGGTCTCAACTATAAAGTATAAGTTATTGCAGCCCTTGGGGATTAACATCTCTCGTTTATGTGTGTAAATGTCCTGATGCATCCTATTACTTTTCTTGTCTTCGTTTTGTCGATATCCTGCCAACTTTCTGTTAGTTTTGTTTCATCGGTACCCTAGTTTTTCATAATTTATATACTCTCTTGACTTACAGACATATCCAGTCTAGCTATTATTATGTGAATATGAACAGTGCCGTTTCTTACTTGTCTAGTGTGTTTGCTGGTCTGTTTTTTCGGGCAGCATGTGTGTTCTTGGTAAGGGCCTTTTCGTCGAAACATCGCTTGTGCGTGTTATCATGTCTGTTACCAGTGATTAGCAAAACTGTTCCAAGTTTTGCAAGTTATTGTTTAAAAATAGCCATTTGTCAATAGAAGAATCATTTTATGAATGAGTGAGTGTTCAGTGTAGGAGCAAGTAAAAAAGTTACTATTTTGTGAATGACCGAGTATATAAATGAGTTAAATGACCAAATGAGTGTTAAATAAATTAGCGTTAAGTGAAAGTTTTGAGTTTTCAAATAAATGAGCATTGAATATGTCAGTGAATAAATAATAAAATGAGTACTGTGTGACCAAATGAGTAAGTGTGTGTGAGATGTTGAGTGGATGCTGAGTCAACAGGCTGAATATCAGCAAACTGTGTGAGTATGTTGTATCAATAGGCTGAGTATGTCAGTAGATTGTGCGAGAGCATGGACATTGAGTCAAAAGGCTGAGTGAATGCTGAGAATGTTAATAGATCATGTGTGAGTAGAGAGGATGCATGTAGTATGAATGAGCATTGATTGTGCATGTATGAGTGTGAATATTGAATATGAATAGCTGACACACATTACAATTAGTTAAAGTACTATACGTTGACTACAGACAATATTACCATTGGTGGGACAAAGTACCAGACTACGAGGTCTTGGAAAAATAAACCTCAATAAGCATCCACACAATACTTATGAAGGCGCAGGCACGCTGGGCAGGCCATCTTGTGCGTATGGAGAACTCGCGTTTGCCAAAACAAATATATTATGGAGAACTCAAGGCAGGTTTTCGAAAAGCTGGTGGACAGAAAAAGCGTTTCAAAGACACGCTCAAGTCATCCTTGAAACATCTTAACATTGACGTAGGCGCTTGGGAGAGCCTCGCTCAGGATAGAACAGCATGGCGTTACAGCATTAGAACAGGAGCACTAGCGGCAGAAGAACTCAGACAAGAAACTGCAAGACAGAAGCGGACACGTAGAAAAGAAAAAACATCTCAACCTCACACAGATACCTTCTATTGTTGTCAATTCTGTAAAAGAACATTTTGTGCGCACATTGGACTTGCTAGTCATTTAAAAACACACTATTAACTTTATTATTTTATTATTTATTGTTATTATTATTATTATGGTTGAGTTTTTGGTCATCGTCGATCACGACGGACGAACATCATCATCATCATCATTACCTCTTTCTCCATATTCTGAGTGTAGTACTCCTTATTGACATCTGACTTGGGCATGTTGTCCTGTACCTTTAGGGCAGTGTCTCGCACTTGGACAGGTAAACCTGAAACAGAGAAGACCAGTTTGGAGACTTACAACAATACAGGGTAACATCAACAACAATATATGTGTCATATCTAGTAATATTAATGATATATTTTGTTCAGACATCAGTCTTTTCAGGTCCATTTTATACTCTTAGCCTCTCCTGTGTGTTGTGGATCCCAAAAGAGAAGTAAAGAATTACAGCACTGCAGCCAACCATGCATGTCGTAAACTGTGTCTACGAGGTGGGGTGTGAAGTTGACTACATCTCATATTTTCGGTGATGAAGCTTGCTGAAGACCCATGTATGATTTGTTGGGTGGGAATCGACTCTTATCTGCAACATGCCTTGAGATAGAGTCAGAGCTAGTCCCCTCGTGAGTAGAAGATTGTCCAGCTCATTGCATTGCACCATAGTCATAAAGAGTAAAACAGGATCTCCATGGTATAATGATAAGATGTTCACTTTGTACCCAAGAGGTCACAGGTTTGAATCCTGTTTGCAATGATTTGCTTATAAAGTAAGTTTTCTGAGATCCCTGAATTCTATAGTTACGCGATGAGTGGTACTCAGCAGGCGACATGCCACTTCAATGAGAGATGTGGAGTACATATGGGATGGCCCAAGTACAATTAATTTAATTCTTTATGCCCTTTCAGTAAAACAGTCATATGGAACTTGTAATAGTCCTGGAAAACGTCGCTATAAAAAAATACCAGAGAAACACTAATATGTAGCTGAAAGCAAAATCTACACGAGTTAGCATAGGGAACAAGAGTGACAAGCTATTAACACATCTGATATAGTAGCCATTACAATATCTAATAGTAAACATAAGACTATCACAATCATATATGACAAAAAACAAAAGATGCCACAAACACATCTGATTAAATGCAATGTAGCTGTTATCACACGATATGTAGCCGTGAACATATAATAAAGCAGCTGTTAGCATATTTCATTGTAAACATGAGATAAACAGGAATATATATATATATATATATATGATTTATCTCTATAGTAAACATAATACTGGCACCATCATATAATAATGATAATAGAACCCCTAGGGAGTATGAGTTTGTTACTTTTGCTCAATATGTCAAGATATGGTTACTTTCAGCTATGATTAAGTGTTTCTCTCTAGTATCTTTTATTATGAAGAAATTTTCTAGAACGTTTGCACATTTGATAACTATTTTACTCAATGAGGCTGTATGGTGCAATTTCATGAGCTGGGACTTCTGCTTTGGAAGGGAGTTTGCTGTGGTTTTTTGTTTTTTTACAATCTTGAGGCATGCAGAAGATTGATGATGATGAAATAATCCCTTTAGCTGTGAGCAGGTAGCTCTTAACAACCAATAGCCTTTCTGACACTCAAACGCAAAAGATTTGTTGTCTCAAAGGCATGGTTGTGTTAAGGTCTTTATGCATGCATGTTTAGTCACCAAAAAGAGACATTCCAGTGTGGAAGTATCTCAGGATCATCATGTCTTGTTAGGAGTGCAGCATATTTCTGGGCAACATAGTTCACCATTCTTCTGTCAGATCTGTTGACTCATCTGCAGTGATAGCACACTCAACATTCCCTGCTACTTAGAAGTCTGCCACAAAAGGACAAATGCAATGTCTGCTGACCTGTGTCTCATCGTCATCCATGGGAACCATTTGACAGAAGACAAAAGTTAGAAATTGAGGCAAGACATGCAGTGACAATGACTTTTTCATAGGTGACAGGTTGTCAGCCCATCCCTAAATTTTCCTTAGTCGCCTCCCTACGACATGCCTGGAAGGAAGACAGTGGCCCTATACTTTGCACCCTCAACGAGAAGTCCAAGCTTGGTTGCCACACAGGCAATGAAGATTAAAGGGTTAATTCCTTCCCATTGATCTTCCATGGATCATTAACAGGCTTCATCACAGCTGAGATTATAGGGTGAGGAAGAAACTATATATATAACCTCCTTAGTTGCCTCTTACAACATGCATGTCAGGCAGTAGTTTTACTATTTTCTGCTTCCCTTTTGACCCCAGTACACCCACTGTCAGTTATCATATATGACAAAAAACACAAGATGCCACTAACATCTGGCAGGAAATAACAAGATAACAAGCATATCTGATAGTAAAACAAAGATTTACCATATTCTAAATCCAATAAACATGTCTGACAGACATTCTTCATCTTGCTGCAGGTCTGGCAGACTTCGGTCTTCTTAAACCTCATGCGTGCACCTGGACACCATTTGAATACAGTGAATGGTCTGGAACAGATTTTGCACTCCTTGCCAAATTTTTCTTTCATCTGATCAGGAAAAAAAGACATAAGCCAAATATATGTTCAGTCCAATATACAAGAAATTTAAAGAGCATCAAAAGTTGTACATAATATGAACTCTAAATCAATATGGGCTGAGAAAGTGTAATATGTCTCTCTTGTTTCATTTATTTTTTCACTGCATGGCTATTATACAAACAACTTTCAATGTCAGGAATGGATCTATGTAACACTACAGAACTTGTTTTCATATCTCCAGGTGTCAGCAGAAACACACTATACTCATCACAGTTTGAGAGAAAAAATTGGCTTTTCTGCTATATAAATGAAGACTTGTTTCACACTTTCTTCCACCACAATACCAATATTTTAGAAATGGAATTAACCTTCAAAGCTGAAGGTTTACACAGAACAGTGGTATTTCTAGTGCTGTTATATGCTGGAGAAATATGGACTGTATGTAGACAACATGAGGAAGCTCAATCACTTTCTGACAACTTGTCTCAGAAAGGTGATAAACATAAGACGGCAAGACAAGATTCCGGGCACAGCTGTCCTTGAAAGATCTGGTTTCCCTAGCATTGACACTATTCTGATGTAGTCACTTATTCACTGGGTAGGTCATGTGAATACCAAAGATATTCCTCTATAAACTGCAGCAGGGCATATTCTTTCAAGATGGACATTAGAAGTGCTACAAGGACTCACTAGATCTCACTGACAGTCTTTTATATGAAACATGTTACATGGGAAGCTGCTGCATGAAACAGAACTACATGGCGCTCTACAGTCAAAAAGGTACAGTATGCTGTGAAAAAAAGGGAGAAAGCAGTAGCTGAAAAGGGTTTCCTGCTAGAAAGACACAGACAGGTCAAATGCCATCTAAAATGATTATACCATGTCTCGCGTGTCTAAGGACTGTGCCAAATAGGGCTTATTAGCCATCTATGAACTCATAGTCCAGGATATAACTCTAACTACATTTCATAAAGTGGATATAACAAATGATCATCATCGCTTGTGATGAATGAACAACCAACCACTCCATAAGATGTTTCTAGAATGTTATCTTTGCTTGGCTCTATTCTGTATCTATGAACTACATCTCCAGTCTGATGTTAGCACATGTATATTCTTCTTCTCTGGCTCTTCAAATCTAGATTTGAGATTCTACATAAAGTTCAATCCAAACATAACTAGCTTGGTGTTAAATAAACCTTTTTTACTTTAGCATTCCAGAAAGCAATAAAGTCCACTATACATACATGCTCTATAGAAGGCAAGCCCTTCTCCTAACTAGACATGTAGGATGATCTCCCCTAGCAATAATGACTGACTGAACACTGACTTTGACACTTTACAGCAAAAGCAGAGAAAAAAAACAATATATTGATGGCATTTTGAACTTGGCATTCAGAGTTTACAATTCTCAAAAAGATCATTTCATCCAAATAGGAAAAACAATTTTGGAGTTTGAGAGTAAACTACCCAGTATTTTTTTTTATTTGCTATACAAACCAAGACCCTAGTTTTCACTTTATTTTACCACAATATTAAGACATATTTGTTTTTAAAATAACACAGGCAATTTCAATTACAACTATACTGTACCATTCGAATATAAGGATTGTCTCCAAGACATGTCTGACAAAGTATAGGAAACTCCTGAAATAAAACAAAAATTTTTAAAAATTAAACACCATTTCCTAGTGCTTTTTACTCTAAACAGTCTGTCTCAGAACTATTTTGTAATGTTCTGTGATCACAGGTAGTGCAGTCCTTTGCTGATTATGTGTTGTGCTTTATTCCCGATAAAGGCCTTTTGTTTAAAAGGTAGTCTAATTCAACCATCACTGTTGCCCAATACAGCTCATATAGAGAGAATTTGTACAGTATCCAAGGGCACAGAGGGGAATGATGTCTTTCTTACACAAGATTTTTTGCAGACTGTGAAACTCCTCGTCCAAGTTAGGCAAAATCTACCAACTTCTTTTGGTCATAAACGCAATGGCAAACAGTTAAAACGTAGACAGTACTTGGTGATGGATTGTAAGGCCATCACAAGCGGATGAGGCAAGTGCGTGAGAATGCACAGGTAAAATCCCAGACCCCTTGATTGTTTAGCAAAGAAGCACCTCGTCTAGGAAGGTGTATCAAAGTCTAATTTGACTGTCGCCATTGCCCAAAACAGCTCATACACAAGAAATTAGGTCTGAGGGTGGTAATGAAATGGCCTTCCTACATGAGGAATAGTTTGTCGGCTGTAAAGTGCCTCGTCTGAGGAAAGATGCACAGTGGGTGACGCAGGCAAAATACCAGTTCGTCTCGTAACATATATACCAAGTAGAAGGCTTCTTCAATTTAGCAGAAAACTCAAGTCTCCTGGATACGAGAGAAAGACCAGAGAAATGCCCACTGCACATAGGAAGTAAGAGCAAGTTGCTCACAATTCTTGGAATAAGTGACAAACAATTTGTGTTTTGTACTTCTGATTTTATCATTGCTAGTCCGTCACTGTTTTGTACTATGGGTGTTTTGTTCCATTGGTCATCAAACAGGTCTGTCACATAATCCGTCTATCTTGTCAGGACTTCTACCTGATCAAATATAATTTGTCTACTCTTATCTTTAATGCCTGTGGTTCATTACCGCCTAATGTGTCCATATCACATGATTTCATTTCAACGTTTTAATATAAGGCTTGCATAACATAGAGCAAGCTTCCAGTATGCGAATATAAAAAACACAACTCACCTATTAGTGATCATTCGATCTGCACTAGGAGCCTCTCCCCCCCCCCCCCCCCGTGCAAAATAAAATGTGCAAAATATCAGTGTCGCCACTGAATTGATAAAAAAACAAAACCCCAAAATGTACAGAACTGTAGAAATTCACATAAAAACCTGTAAATGCAAATGTACACCCATACATCTTTGGAAAACCGTACAAAATATGGCGATTTACAGGAATTTGGCACCTATGTGTGATGAGAAAAGTAAAACTTGAACATTTAGCAACCACTGAAAAGAGCATGGGAAGAAGAGACAGGAAGACAATGAGAGAAATTTGTGGATGGTTTGTCACTGTGGCACTAAAATAAATCATCAACTGAACTTATTAACCTGTAGTAACCCAGAGAAAAATAATGCATACTTCCTCTCGCATCCGGCCATGTTTTATAACTTCTGGTTTTTCTGCATGTGTTTGCTTTTTTGGCATAATGTTTCTATTATTGAGTTATTGATTTAAATTTCAGAGACAATAGAGATAAGTGGATGCTGGATATGGTGGTGGTGTTTGTTTGGGTACTATACAAGAATCAGTGGACAGGGTCACAACTTTTAATGTTATGCGCAGACACCATTTTAATGTCTGCTATGTGTAAGACACAGTGTGCACATCTTTCATGTCTACTCGTCAACAAAACAAAACGGTTAATACAATTTATGTCTGTCTACTTAGCTTGCCAGCTACTGAGAAAGATGCTGTATGCTTGTTACAAACATGAGGAGTGCTACGACAGGACAAGATGTGCGGTCAGGGTCATCCAATTATCTTATTGTACAATGATGGACGGATTCAATGAAAATACAATGTAAGGCGACACGGCCAGCACATAAATGCATGAACATGTCATTTGTCGACTGGAGCGTTCGTGAACTACATATTAGCAAGACAACAGTTGTTGAATGGAAAACATTTATGCATGCAGTTTGTGTATACATCACGACAGAGCTGCCATGAAGATGCATTGGAGGAGAAGGAATGATCGTTGAGGTAGATGAAAGCCCGTTTACCAAAAGAAAGGCAAACTCTGGCAGTGTTACCTCAACAATGTTTATTTGGTGGCCTATGTGATGAGACAAAGCGTGTTTTCTTGCTGCAAGTGGAAGATAAAAGCTCTGCTACCTTAATGAAGGTGATTGTTGACAATATTGAGCCTGGATCAATGATACATTCCGACTGTTGGAAAGGATATAAAACTACAGAGATCAGGCTTCAGCCATCTAACAGTGAACCATAAATACAACTTTGTGGATCAGGTAATCGGGACACATACCCAAACAGGAGTGAATGTGGGGAAGAGCAAAGTGGCGAAATATGAAACACTGTGGAACAGCACTGCATCACTTAAACAGGTACCTATCAGAGTTCATGTGCCGATCTAGGCTCCAGAACGATGTTAATCCTTTCTATGCCATATTGGCCACCCATCAACACCCGCCCCTCTCCATAATGTGTCCCCACCAACACCCATCCCTACCATTAGCTACACTATTCCAAATCTTAACCTCCACACTGAAAGCAGTCCCCTCCCAAATTCTAAACATCTAACCAACCCCTAACCGTAATCCCGTCAAAAACACTAAAATATGCAGCTTCCTCTCCCAGCAGTATTAGTGAGATTCGCACTAACAATGGGATATAATAAATGTCAATGTTAACACTGGTTAGTTGCCCCCAACTGCACTGATAAGTTCCGCTGAAACGAAATATCCAAACAAAAGTTTGTTCCGGTAAATTAAATGTGTCCACTGATTCTTGTATAGTACCAAGAAAACTGGCTAAATTAAAACAGCATGGTTCTTTCCAGAAAACTCCAATATTTTGGCCATATCAAATGCCATGATGGCCCAGAGATGACCATAATGGTGGGGATGATGCCAAGGGGATGAACAAGAAGCAGACCAAGAAGAAGATGGACGAAAGACATCAAAGACCACCTGAACATGACAGTAACAGAAGCAGGAAAACTCACTACAGATAGACAAGTAAATTCAAGAAGGAAGCATGAGGACAAATGGAAATAATTCTAAAACTGACAGGAACAGAACCAAGACCATTATTCTAGATTTTCATACTTGAATTTACATGTATAAAATATTATTTGAAGCAACACTGTTCTGTCTATGTTATTTATGTTTACAACATTGTTCTGTCTCTATAGTATGCTACTTATGTTTACAAGGTCTTTAGGTCCTTGCAGTATGAATATGAATGTCGCACAGGATGTTCGCTGATGTAATAGTCCTCATCTCAATTGGTCCATTCGCAGTGACTTGAGTACACAGACACAGGTTGAATGACTTGATGAGATCACATATATTTTGGGGATGTGGTTGGTCAAGTACGGAAAACCTATTTCCTTGTGTTGCAAAGCAACTCGGTGCTGCTAGGAACCGAACACTGACCTGGTTCAATTCCCATCAGCTTTTAGAATTATTAATTTTAAAGATAGACAGACGTTCTGAAGGGCAGTTATGACTGCTACATAACATCCTGTTCAAGATATGCTACCTGATGTTGATCTAGCTGTTGTAATTTTACTAATATAGTACTATTTTGAAAATTGTGTCCACGTACCTAGGTTCTGCTTAAAAGTAAATTCAAAAATATGATTTGATCGAACTGGAAAAAGAATTTCGGTAGTATTTTGTTTGAAGACAATGCAATATGATTTGTTATTTCTACAAATTATTTATAGAAAATTAATAAATATATATGAAAAAAGTGTATGTAGGGACCATGACTTAAATAATGTGATTATTGATTAGGATTATTGTGTAGGCCCAATTATTTGTTTGGGTAGTTGTTCGGAAGTTTTGATTTGAAGATTTATTGGTATTTATTCACGGGTATTATCGAAAATGGGTAGTACTGAAGAACAGGTTCGTATTATTCCTACTTAAAATCATTATAACATTAATGGGGGGAAAGACTGTTCGCATAAAGAAAGTAAAATTATTCGCACACAAAAATTGAAGATATTGATTATTATTACTTACAGCATCTTCCCAATTTTGTCGGTTGTATGTATTTGCTCCCTTGGACGTCGCCATTTTTTAATAGGCCAGATTCTGTTGCAAAAAAATGGCAAAAATAGATATCCAAAATTATGGTATATCCAAATTTGCAACAATTATGTAGCTCTTTAATGAAATAGGCCAAACAATATTATAAAGTAAGAAAAATATTAATTACTGTTAAATACTAGTTTATTAACAATTTGAGCTCAATGTTATATTTTGTTATTGAATAAAACGAAAATCGCTAGCTAAATCAAAGAAAATTTTATTATGATGGCCACGAAATGGGCAAGCAGGACAATATTTCGAATCAGTTTTCTACGACTCTACTTCAGAAGAATGCAAAATATATTGTGTAATATGACATTGTCATTAGTGGTGAGAAAGAGATTTCTGCAGTGCTATATAGCTCCTATACTAACATATGGATGCGACTCTTGGACAATAAACAAACTGGAAAGTGGGAAATTAGAAGCAACAGAGATGTGGTTCTACAGAAGAATGCTGAGAATACCATGGACTGCCAGAAAAAACTAATGTGGAAGCGTTGAAAGAGTCAAATACGAAACGGGCCTTTATCAATAATATACGTAAAATACAATCTTCATTTTTTCGCCACTTCATGAGACGAGCAGGTTTGGAGAACATAGTCACAGTAGGCGAGATTGAAGGCAACAGAGACAGAGGGCGACAACATGAGAAAATATTAGACAGTTTGACTACCTGACACAGCAGGGAAACAACAACGATCTTGATAATACTGTAGACAGAGAGCCGTGGAGAGCCATGATCGCCTACGCCATCCGGCATGGCACCTGGTGATGATGATATATATAGAATGCATGGTGGTTGTTCTAGTGACCACTGGTTGGAGTCACACGGCCATCCGTATGCTGGTTGGAGGGCTCGGTCAGTCTTAGTTTCCTGCTTCTGGTAAGTGGACTAAGCCCATCTCCACGGCAAGAAACTGGTCCTGGTGTGGCCGAAATATGAAATGCTAAAGCAAATACGCTGGCCCAAAGAAACGTCAGTGGAAGAACAACTGTACGGATTTCTATGCAAGTTACACAACAACCAAGTTTATAGACGAGACAGAGTTTCAGATATAAACACATTCGAAGCAAACGAAAGCAGAAGCTGAATGTAATCAAATGGGCCTTGGTTTGGTGTGGAAAGGGAGGGAGGGGACTATGCTTGATAGTTCAACCACAATCTTCATTATTTTTAGTAATGACAGCTCCGAGAGGTCTTTTTCATAAAAGGTCTTCTTCATAAAAGGTAATTTCAATTTGTATTTTCAATTAACGGAAAACGGTGCGCGTGGTGTCATGTTTGTTACGAGGCATCCACCTTTCGGCTGACACATCCGCTTTCAGCATGACTTCTTGGTCATTGTGATCTTATTTAGGATTGGAGACCACCCCAAGACCTTCTCAGTCGCCTCTTACGGCAAGCACTGTAAGTCCCAATTTCACTATTCTTTGCTTCCCTGTCAAACTCCGGCTACACTTAACGTATCAAGTCGGCATCAAATTTCTTATTTTGTGTTAGATTTTTAGAATTTGACAATGTTTTTTTCTGTGTGGATAAAGTAAGTAGCCTATTCAAGTAATTCCTTATCACCAGGTCATTTTTAGGGGGAAGCAAATAGACCGTGGTCAGGTGCAAATTCTTTCATGGTTGCTCAATGGGCATGTCTGCAATACATGTTAATGAATATATCGCCACACAGGCAAATGGATGTGTCCTACATAACTGTAGCGCAACTATCGCCATTAGAACTTACTATACTGCCGTCGCTGCCGATCGGTCACGGCTGTAGATAAGTCTTCATACGGGTGAGTACGGTGTATATTTTATGTGTAATTCCTTCCCCCTTTTTTTTTTTTTTTTTTTGTTGAAAATCGTTAAATAGAAGGGAGGTAGTGTCGGATGGGTGTTCCCTCCTTTTGGCTAAATTCCTCGTGCTAAAATTCATGTTCTGATTTCCTATGGAGGGAGTTGGGATTTGAACCACCCACTCCCAATCTGCCTATGTAAGGGCTTGGTGTCCTATAATATATTTGTGATAGTGTTTTAGCCTGTTGTCGTCGGTAATGTAACTTCTTCTTCTGCGTTCATTCTCAAACTCCTGCAGATTAGCAGGATGTAGAGTAATATCATTTATCAGGGAAAGCAGAGAATTGTGTCCCACAGCTGTGGAGAAAGAAGTGCAGGCTTTGGTCAGGGAGAATGCCAAAGAGGGGAATGTGCTTATATACACTGGTGGATCTGTGATTAGACATGGCCGCAGTGCTTGAACATTCACAGCTCAGTGCGCAGGTAAAACGATCATGGAGGAGAGTGGGACATTTGTGGTTACTACGAGTAGCATGACCATGGAGACTATGGCGGTGATCAGGGCATTTGAGTTGGTATGCAAGCAGAAGGTAACGCAGGACTGCATCTTGAATGCCTCTATGAGTATGATTAGGAAGGAACAAGTGGGTCTCGTTCGCGAACAGTGGATTGAGGCCTTGAGAAAGGCGAGGCTGAAAGTGGTTACAATTATTTTCGTGCCAGGACATGTGGGTGTTAGGGGCAATGAACAAGCAGATCAACTGGCGTCATGCGCGATTGTGGCACAGAGCGATGGGCAATAGATCGAACTGACGTGTTTAACTTTTTAAGAGATATAGCGCGCGAGAGTGCGATTAGTGTGGATGATGATTACTTTTTAATGGCCAGGATTAAAGATCTGGGTTTTAAATACGGTGTTGCTAGAAGTGAACATTTTGGAGGACGCAGAAGAATGATGGTCAACCAGCATAGGACCGGTACTGTCAGCAGAAGTGTAATGGCGGATACACTCAGGAAGAGATCAGAGCAACTATGGACGTGTCCAGTTTGCAGTGATGATGATCCGACGACTAACTAACTAATTATTCAGAGAATTCAGCATTGCACATGCATCACGCTGGGTAAAAACATGAGCTCCAGTCTTGACCATGGCTCTAGGTGCTTCGGATATGAACAGGTAGCACATGTGGTGTGGAAAAAATCATCTCTGTCTAGTACGTGACAATTTCATGAGAGTCCAAAATCAGGCGAACATTTTAGTCCTGCATAATTGGAGAGAACCATTGGATGGTGGATAATGCATAGCCGGCTACCCCACTCATTCCATTGACCATGACACAGGGATGAGATGCTATTGAACCTCTGACATGAAAGGATGCTTGGTAGGGAAGCTAGAGTTCATGGATTCACCTCAACATGTTGCGAAAAAGTAGAAGAGAAAACAACAGCATGTAATTTATCCCCTCTGAGCTGGAGACTTCTTAAGCGGAGAAGAAGAAAAAAAGCTCTGGAGAAACCATTATGTTGCACGAAGGAAATAAGATGTAATCACTCGTAATTTCTAGGGATCGAAACAACAGCACAGCAACTTTATATGGCACCTCACAGCCACTACAAAATCACCTGCTGTTTTTAAAAAAATCTTATTTTAACTTTATTGTTGTTTTGGAAACTTCATAAGTTTTGTTTTTTTAGTTTCTACGATTAACTGTTAAATATCCTCTATTTTCATAACGTGACTTATACATCTTGAATGTCTGCCTCTTATATTTGTTGTAATTTGTCTCTATAGTCCATTATTTCCGATCTCTACATTAAGTGGGTTTTTTTCTCTGCCCATGGTATTTTTACTTAAAGTAGTGATTTGGTCTATAGTATTGTAGAGCACAGATTTGACAATATGCGTTTCGCATCTAGATTCTTATTAACACTGATTGTGTATGTAGAAAACAATCCTTTGAACTTTGAGAAGGATAATTATGTACACAAATCATTCGTAATGATTTAAATTATAATTCTAATGAATCATTAAAATTCAACTCAATAAATTCGTTACTATGTGTAAATTGACACACACACACAAATAAAAAATAAATACAAACTAACCTGAGAGAATGTGTGTAAACTTTTATTAACGCTGTACAATACAATGATTTTTATGGATATATATATATATATATATCCAACTCTGTGGTGATGTGGTACTGAATGCTTCTGGACCATTCAGGTGGCAATCAACTGAACGTATGAATATTGCCTAGAAAATCACTTAACTCAAAAGAAAAGCATATAGTAAAGGCGACTAACGTGATTAGGGGTCTAAGACAGGCTTGGCTATTTTAATTTCATCTGGTAGGTCACAGCTACATATGAGCCATGATGAAGTCAGGTGTGTTAGACGGAACGGCGTATATATCGCCGCCAAACTATAAACCATAAAATATTGAATTAATTTTTCTGGACTATATTCTGCTAAATAGCAGGAGTTTGAGAATGAACATATAAGAGTGAAGATTTCAGGAGTTATTGAAATATATAAGGTCATGCTACGGCGACACAAAAATAGTTGGTTGTTACCAAAAACAATTGGGGTTTGAATAAAGTAAATTTCCTGTGCCGTTTCTAAAAGTCATACGTGCCGATCTGACACATCTGTCACTCACCTTGTCTGATTCGATTGATCATTGCTCGCTTTGCGCCTGCTTTGTGTCATCAGGCAATGAAAATCACGTTTGAATAATCAAAGAGAGTGATGAAGCGTGAGATCAGCATGCAGGACTATTCTTGTTAAGGATTTTATATGCACGAGACCCACACATTCTCCAGCTGTTCTTGGGAAAATAATTCAAGGATGCCACAAGCTGGCAACGTTTCTTGACAATCAACTTTTTTTGTGATGCTGTAACACTACCTAATACATTTAGATGACCAGACCAGGGATATCAAAATGATAGCAAACTGTTGTGACAACTAGGCAATGGAATGATATTGACCACGCCCTCAGAAGAGAGGCAGTGACAATCTAAGAGCTGTATTGAAATAACAAAGGAAGGAAAACTTCCATCAAGGTGGCAAATAATGATCATATCCAAGATGGATGTGTCTAACCATTGGCGCAATGTTGTTCACAACACAACTCAGTTCTCTTTACTACATTCTCCTTGAAATATGCCATCCAAAGAGAGATATCAAGCGGAGAAAAGACAGAGAGAGAGAGAGAGAGAGAGAGAGAGAGTTAAAACGAACAGAACATTGGAGGCGAAGATGACGGGGATGAACCAGAGATTTGCTGCTTTCTTGAGAGATTAAGTTGCTAGATAAACATGTCGCCATGACTTTCATCTTGGGAGAATAATGTGGTAGTTTACCGTTGCTTTCCACATCCATATGGGGGATATATTAAGATGTAGAATAGGACAGGCAAAAACAACATTCAGAAAAATGAAAAATATACTGTGTAATATGACCTTGTCATTAGAGGTGAGAAAGAAAGTTCTGCCGTGCTATATAACCCCTATTCTAACATATGTACAAGTCTTTTACAATAAACAAACTTGAAAGTGGGAAATTAGAGGCAACAGAGATGTGGTTCTACAGAAGAATGCTGAGAATACCATGGACTGACAGAAAAACTAATGTAGAGGCGTTGAAAGAGTCAAATGCGAAACGGACCTTAATCAACAATATAAGAAAAAGCAATCTTCTTTTTTTGGCCACTTCATGAGACAGGCAGGTTTGGAGAACATAGTCACAACAGGAAAAATTGATGGCAACAGAGACATAGGGCGACAACGTGAGAAAATATTAGACAGATTGACAACTTGGCACGGCAAGGAAACAACAACGACTTTGATAAATAATACTGTGGACAGAGAGCTGTGTAGAGCCATGACCGCCTACGCCAGCCAGCATGGCACCTGATGATGATGAGATAAACGTGCAAATAATTTGCTTTTGCTCTTCAGGACGCCAAAGTCGTAATGATCAGTCTGCTTTGGTGGAATTTGGTAAAATAAACACGAAAGAGAGACGAAAAAAAAAAGATGATAGGTCTTGTTTTTCCTAGGGAAAAATGATCTATCGAAAAATACTCTGGACGATATATACAGTTATAGCTATATTTTATGTTATTACATACATAGATGCGCTTACATATAAGCGTGAACACTCATGGATAAGAACACATTTGGACGTAGAACAAACTTAAACATTAGCGCATATAGACATGAATACATAAACATACGTAGGCATGAGCACACTTGAATATAAACATAAGAACATATTTGGACTAAAGCATATTGACACACTCACGCATGAGCAAACTTGGATAATAAGACCGTAACCCGTCACGTTTGTAAAGTTGTCACACTGAAGACATCAGCACATCTCCAAACATCTCTATTCTCAGCAATTCCGAGGAGTGTAGATAAATCATGCTACACCATTCCTTGATTTTATTATTCTAGGATGTTCCTTTGCCCCCTCTTCTGCATCAACCCTCGACTGTTCCTTGCAAAATAATTTTATAATGTGTGTTGTGTCTCCTTAAATTTCCAAATTAAACACGTTCACGCCGTATTACCATTGCCAAAGTGATTTTTGATAACCTACACGTTTATTTATTTGTTGGCGAACATATATATTTTCCTTGTGTTCTATGTAACGAATTCTTAACAAACGTCTGTAGCACATGTTTTCAAAAGCCTGAATCATTCTTTCCGTGTTTGCATTGAAAGTCCAACTTTCACATTCGTGTAAATGTATACTTAGCACTAGTGATCTAAATAGATTCATCTTTACTGTAGAGCTCAACATGGATAAGAGCACACGTAGATATACACGCATGTCAATATAAATTACATACATAGGATATACATACACAAAGGCATGAATGTCACTATTAACGTTCACACTCAATATGTGAACGTAAGTGGATATAGTGCTGTTTTTATTCGTCGTATTATGTTGTGAATGTTCTTCATAAAGGCCTTTTGGTCGAAACGTCGATTTGTGTGCGTGTGTTATTTTGTGTGTTATCAGAGATTAGCAAAACTTCATTACCTTGTTCCAAGTTTTGCCTTTTGGAATTCAGTTTTGCTGCGGTTAGTACTTATATACCCCTACGCTTAACGGCAAGTGTGAATAGGATAAACCATCATTCGCCTGGATACAGACAATAGACAATACTACTTATATACTGTTGAAAGAAAAAAGGAACGCAACATTATTGTAGTGATAATATACACCAAATTTAAAACATGTACCAAAATGTTATTTTGCTGAATTAATGTTTCATTCTTGCATTGAATAACCTTTCAGACTTTAACAATGTAATGAAGTATATTAAATTTGATTTGGTCTTTTATTCTTTGTGATTGAGGCCTCGGTTTCAGTAAGATGTATGGCCTCCTCTAGCCTCTATCAGAGAACGACATCTCCTTGACATGGATCCAATTAACCGTTGAATCTGTTGCTGTGGAATTACTGCCCACTCTTCCTGCAGCATAAGAGACAACTGTCTGATATTGGTTGGAGCCACGTCTGGCTGGTGAAGTGTGTCTGTCGAGTTCATCCCATAAGTGTTATATGGGGTTCATGTCTGATGACATAGTTAATAAGGTATGGTCTGGACGTTGTTGTCAGAAAGGAACTAGGTGGTGAGTTGTGTCACATGAGTTCGAGCGTTATCCTGCAGACAAATCGACCTTCGTGCTGCCAAAATTGGAAGGACGCAAGAACGAACAGTTTCAGTGACGAAAAGTTCGGCATTCAGGCACCTTCAATTTGTACCAGGTCACTTCTTCCGATGAAATTGATCGCTCCCTTCCCCACATGAGTACACCTCCACCACTATGGGGAGGAGTCTCATCAACGCTGCTCTCGGCGCAGCGCTCACGGACTCTGCGGTAAACTCTTCTCCAACTATTGTGTCGCTGGAGCACAAAAAATGATTCATCACTAAATCAAATTCGTTTCCAGACATTCTAAATGGTCCATTGACGATGCTCGTTCGTTCTCTGCAATGCCGGTCCATAATAGCAGGACCTCTGTAGGGTCTTTTAGCCTAAATACCAACGTCGTGCAGCGGTTTTCTAAAGGTCGATCTGAAATTTGACAAGCTGCTGGCATTGACTGGACTATGGAGGACACACATGAAAATCGATTTCTGAGGTGATATAATCGAATGAAGTGTTCTTCTGCAGGGGTTCTGACACTGAGTCTTCCACTGCGCAGCCGGTCTGCCACTGAGCCAGTTTGTTGAAATTGCCTCCAAAGGCGGCTAATGGTGTTTCTAACCACATGAAATTGTCTGGCCATTACACTGTGATTGCCCAGTCTGAAAGCGTCTATTGATGATGTAACGTTGTTCTATAGTGAGATGAGCCATACTTGCTCATTGAATTTTCAACTGAATTTATTCAAGGACCGTCAATCTTTTGTAGACGTTCAATAATATGGTAAAAGAATTTTGGATTCAATAAGTTTCATGGGATTCTCATGAACCTGTCACGAGTTATTGCCAAAAATGTTGTTTTGATTTTGATCTTTTTCATGATCTCACGAATCATAGGGTGAGTACAATTCAGGTAACTACAAGAAGTTAATGACAAAGTGGACACATTCGATAGGTTGAATGATATCCAATCAGCGAATATCTTTTTATAAAAGTAACTTCCACAAATGTGCCTTTTTTTAACAATGTGTATTATCGATTTTGTATGGATGGGAATGTTGTACAATGAATACCAAAATAGTGAAAACGATGATTATAATTTTGAGCTTGGTGACCAGCAAAATAACCAGCTCTCTAACACGGCTAGCCTACTATACTAGCGATATGGTTACAGGCTTCTACCGTACAGTGGATGGAGTAAAAACACTGAAAGTTTTAGTTACCACAGTCGATGTCGGATGTTTCAGGCCATAGATGTAAACAATACGGCGACACAACGTATTTTTTTGTGTGGACTACATGCTGCTGGAAATCTAATAGAATCACTGTCCTAATGTAAGAGAGATACAGTAGGATTTTGAGAACTAACGTAAATAATAATAATAATAACAACAATAGTAATAATAATAGTAATAATAATGTAATTATATTATATAAAGCACGTTGTGGACTGTCGGTACGTGCGAATTGGGAAACTGTCCGATTAGCCTCTAATTTACCCAGATGTGTCTGTTACGCCCCTAGCAGTAAGTGGTGATCCTGGGGATACTATCACATTGGAATGCCTTGTTTCGTGGACTTAACCTGCATTCATAGCCCCCCTCCCGGATACAACTTTGAGACAACGAACATTATAAGCCTATAGAATGCAAAGGGAACGCATTGCTCTAGGCGGACCCAGGGTTAGCAGATAACCAAGATCCCAAATGTACCTCCACGCGGTGCACCCTGGAAACAGAAATACAGCAGCTCGAGCTGGTTCTGGCCAAATAATTTGGGGATCGTTTCCGAGAATATGGAGGCAGCAGATGGAAAGAGATTTGACTCCATAAGAGACAGACAACATCTCGATACCATTTGCATCACCACATACAGCGACACTGTCGACATACAGTGACGCTGAACATTGGAGGGGCGGCCAATGTAAAAGGTTATTCGAGATTGATGTCATATCGAGAGTCTAATAGATGTCATACTGAGTACAATGACACAATGAAAGGCAGAACTGCGTCAGAAGACAGCGCGAACTGCAAATAGAAAGGAAAATGTTCCTAGGAAAGGGGAACTACAAGGTCTGTTAGCTCGAGACGAGCTTCTAGTTACCTATGCTCCTTATAGGCAGAGACCCATACCAATCATTGGCGTTCGAAAAAGCACGAAGACCTAACCCAACTCTAACGTCGAGCCTTCCTTAACCGGAAATAAGCTCGCGAAGAGAAAGGGATCCGTACCCGATGGGCTTGGGCAGAAAAGGGACACCGATGGCAGTCCTGGCCCAACTCTACTGTCAAGATTTCCTATACCGGAAATACACTTGCAGAGAGAAAGGGTTCAGTACCCGATGGACACAGGCAGAGTACGTCCAATTGCACGAGATAGGTTCATAGACGGTGGAACACCTCGTACCAGATAGACGCGCTCGAGAAGCGTCTTGGCGAAGAGGCACTACACACCAGCGTGCCCGGCGACAGATACAAATGCTGTCACGAACTAGGGATCAAACCGAAATAAAGGAATGAAGAAAACGAATATGCTGGACCTCGGACGTCCTGACCACAAGTGGCCAACCGGGGTGCAAATAATCACAGTTCTACTGTGGAACTTGCAGCACAACGTACTTCACGTTCCCCGGCGGAAATCACACGAAATATTCGTTGTGATTAATTGAGAGCGAACGCTGAAGAAGAAGAAGAATACTAGGCCTATAATTTCGTGTGTCACTTTAATTACTCATATGAGGAGGAACTGTGTTTCTAGCCGCTAAGGGACTGTCCATAAGTTATGTCAACAATCTTTTGTCGATGTTTGACCACTGCTAATTCAGCTTCAAAGAAATGCCTTTACCTTTGCGTAAACTCTATTAAAAATATTTTCCGTATGTTGGTAGTCATATACATTATTTGCTTGCGTCATGTCCTCAAGAATTACGAACAATAGATCTAGTATCATTATGTGCAATGGAAAGATTTCTCCCGAGCTCTATTTCATTCCCAGAAGACTGTATCTCCTATTCAGTGATAGTAAAAGCATAATTATGCTAATGAATGGCTGTGGGGGCTTCTACAAGAAGAACATCTCACCATACATGCATGTCATCTACTAAAGCTTTGTTATTGCATGGTGGTTGATCTGACATGCGACTTGTGAGACCTTCAGATATCTCATATGAGAGATAAATATAGCAAATCTATTATATAAATAGAGTAGCTAATCACGCCGTTATAAAATTACTGGAATATGATACAAAGTCTGCATTTGTGTTAGTAAATAACCTCAAACAAGGTTTGATGCACCTAGTGCGGATATTTGAAGACATGACACATACCAGAGGAGTGGTTACACAGTTACCTCTATCTACTTGCTAGGACATAACCGACATGAAGACCTACCACATTATCACGTTGCAGAATGTGTATGGACAGGTGTTAGAAAGATCATTTCAAGACGGGTGGCCATTGATTTAGAAAACGGGGGCTTTACTCCCCGACATACTCAGAGCATACGGACCTGGCAGAGACACGATCACCAATACAGGACTTCTGGCGTTCGATATTTGCTAGGGATTTTAGGCAAAAGAAGAAACAACAGTTGCAACGATAGATTTTGGAAGATATGTATAGTAGAGTCAGTCAGAGAGAGAGAGAGAGAGAGAGAGATAACAGAGTCTGTTACGACGGTCTTGTTCACTTGCTATCTGACCTGAGTATACACATATAGATCATTCGACTGATAGCAATGTTGCTAATGTCTAAACCAGGGGTCGGCAACCTATGGCACGCGTGCCACACTTGACATGCCAAGCAATTCAAATGGCACGCAGACTCTTCACATGTGATGAATCTGGACTCTTCACTTTCTTCTTGAAATGTGATGCTGGCACTCTGAATAATTTGAAACCTTAAATTGGCACACAGTTAGCAAAAGGTTGTCGACCCCTGGTCTAGACTAGTACCTTTAAAGTTGGGATCCTGGACCTCGGATATCATAAACCATAGCACCAGGATTGTCACAAAGCTCTCAACTGACACCTGTGCTTTTTAAACGTATACACTTACAAAACTGCAAAGATGCAGGCAGTTGGGCCATGTAGAGTCCTTACTTATGTGAATGATCTCTTATTGTACAATCTTGGCAGAAATAGATATGCTATTATTGAAGGTGTGCAGAGTAAATGAAAAAGTTTCGCTCTGGTGCACTAGTTACAATGCAGTCATCAACCCCTCCAAGTCACAGATCATCTGGTTCTCGTTGAACAACAGGATAGTCACAGATCACCTGGTTCCCACCACAACATCGAGCACAAAAATGGAGATAGAGGCAGTTAATAGCGGTTGTAACTTGGCTGACAACACAACCACCAATATATACAGTGATGTTATCAGACTCTCAGAGTATGCTGCGCAAGATATGAAAAGAAAATGCATGATATGAAAAGAGTGGGGAACTCTTCTCAACAATGCCCAGAGCATCACATACTGTCCTGGTCATGTTGGAGTCAGGGATAATTAAAGAGCTGACACATTGGCGGGTAAGGCTATTGTGAATGACAAAGTGATGAGAAGAAATCGGGCTCAATTAATTGGAGCAATACAATACAAAATAATGAAGAGGATGCTGATAAAGACAGTGTACATGTTCAGAGAATGATAGAAATGGGAGTGACCAGGGAGGGTGGGGAGGAGGAAGTGCATCCTTCATTGAAATGACCAGAAGAACCCACAACCAACGATTGACTGGGACACTGGGCTGATATAACCTTACTTTGAAATTGCTAACGGAATGGCAGGCAGAGTATTAATGGAATGTTCCTTGTTCAGTGATGCCGGTTCCTATTCAAGAAATCAATAATCAAGGTGCGATGTATAACGAATATCAGATGCTTACTTCCAATAGTGTTGTGGTATCAATATCTTGAGATTGAGTTGACTAGAGAAACTGGTGTGCTATACACCACTGGTTCTAATCCGTTGTGTTACGTGAACCATTTTTTAGTCCCGTTTACATACTCGTGCAGTTAGTGCGTTGTTGATTGACAGGTAATCAGGGCATAGCGACCTATCTCTACTCACCATCACGTGACCGGGTCGTGTTTAAATAAGTTATCATTTGTACGCATTATGCTTTGAACTAATGTATATAGGCCCTACTGTAGATTAATTATCCTTTATTTTTATCCTTTATCCGATATTATTAATTTCCTGAATCACACTCTCCATCACAAACGACAGCACAAGACAAACGTAAACTTGTGACAGCTGAAATGGCATGCGTACGCAGAATCCTAGAAATATCGCTAAGAGACGAGTCAGGAATGAGGACATTAGACAAAGAACCGACATCACCCCAATCTTGAAATATATTAAGAGCCAACAGATCAAATGGTTTGCGCACATCAGCAGATTACCACCAAACAGCATACTACAGCAAGCTATTCTACACAAATAATCTGAAGGCAGACCTAAAGGCCGACCACGAAAACGATGGACCACCGAAATAAAAGAGGGACAAATCCACAATATACCCCGCACACAAGAAGGCAGTCTCCAGAAAACTCTTCTACCCCTGACGCTGAAAGATAACAACGGGCTTAGCGAATAGATAAATAGATAAACGATCTCCATACTCTATATGGTCATGTTTGTGGTATAACCATTTTATTATTTTATTATTTTATTATTTATTGTTATTATTATTATGGTTGAGTTTTTGGTCATCGTCGATCACGACGGACGAACATCATAACCATAATGGAAAAGAAAACAGGCAAGACAAAAACAACGCTCAGAAGAACTTTTATGATTGAATTAAAATCAACAGGCATAAATGCACAAGACCTGCAATACTTGGCAACTGACCGACAAGCATGGAGAACTATGACATTCTCCCTATGTGCCAAACGTGGCAAACTGACTGTCATAATGAACTAAAGCGTAAGGGAGAAAGAATAAGCATAACCAAGTAATTTATTCTCTTGTTTTTTTTTTCTCTTATGTCCTTATTTTTTGAAATAAATTATCTGTTGTATTCCTTACTTTAGTTGTTATTAGTTATTATTACCAACATGGAACCGGAACCACCAGCCGTTATACCCTAGACTATTTGTTTAAGCGGAGATTTGAGCACCTATAACATGTCCGGTGTGCAAGATAATCAATAAATTAATACCTAATTATTATTATTATTATTATTATTATTATTATTATTATTATTATTATTATTATTATTAATATTATTATTATTATTATTATTATTATTAATATATTACTATTATTGTTATTAATAATTTATTGTGTTCCTTTCTTTAATGCACAAATAAAATTAAGTCTACAAGATGTCACAACCTAAACAAAGCTCGGGTGAGAACAATGACCATGAAACTAGTATGAGCAAAGGAGGCTCTGTTACATCCGTCGTGGATACAAGAATTGTGGCAGACACTATACATTTCGCCATCCATATAAGTCATGGTACAATTAGTCTGTAGTGTCCTACTGCAAGTTCTAAACACAAAGTGACCTGTGAATATAAACATTGGTGGAAAACTGTATGAGTTCAAAGTCTAAAAAATTAATGCATAGGGTCTATTATTTATATCCTATACATAAGATATTTAATTCTTTCTCTTCTTCTGTGTTCGTTCTCGAACTCATACATGCCGGTGTGTTGTCGGGGCCCGAAAGGGAGCAAAGAATAGCAACACTGTTTACCTTCCACGCATGTCGTAAAAGGCGACAAAGGAGGTTATGGGATGGAATTGGCTGTCCCATCCCAAACAGGACCCAAAGCCATGCTGAAGTCGGATGTGTCAGGCCGAAAGGCGTAGATATCGCAGCAATGCTGTAAACCATGACACAACGCATTCCGTTGTCCGGACTACATCCTGCTAATCTGCAGGAGTTTGAGAACGAACGCAGAAGAAGAAGAAGAACTCATGCAGATTGCAGAATATAGTTCAGAGTACAGAATGTTGTGTCATAGTTTACAACTTGGCTGTGCATTTTTGCCTTTTAACCCGCTATATCCGACAGCTGCATAGCCTCTGGAACACTTTAACCCTCTATGAGATTGGACAGTCAGCCATTACCAAAATCATCCGTAGTCACCTACCACATGCATGGCATATTAATGTGGTTACTCTTTGCTACTTTCCGTTCCCGGTACCACACTGTCGAATTGTTGAATTACCTTTCATTGATGTTATTGTGCTGTTACAAAAGATGTGAATAATTTGATAATCTTCTCCTGTTCTATTAGCAGAAACAAACTAGAGCAATTTCTCTCTTTGGCGGGTTTTATTTGGTTGTTGATTTTGATCCCAAGATTTACAAACAATAGTGTTCTTGTGTTTTTGTGTACAATGTGAAGGATTCCTAATGTATTTCTTTCATACCAAGAAGGCTTCATCTGTCAGTGACTTGAATAATTTGCGAAGAATTCTTCTACTTAGAGAATATACCAAGAAAGAATCGTGAGCTTCGACATATAGGTCTATACGAGGGCCTGGGGCAGTACATATGCGTACCTTAAAAAAGGATGTTTTACCTAAAACAGAAAAGGTCATTCGACCGTTTGCATATGAAACATATTAAACACAAGAATGAACACGGGCTATTATTATTTTATTAAGATGAGAAGGAAAATGACAAAACGAGACGGCCAAAAAAAATGGTTAAAAAAGGAGATACGCTCGTATATTTGGTCAATTCTTTTGAATGTATGCTTCCTTCTTTTGCATCCCTTCTCAAACATCATCCAGTTAGCACACAGGAGATATCTTTAATAAACTAGTCGTTCGTTGTTGTATGGTGGTTCATCTTGTGAGCACTCATGGGATATCTTTAATACACTAGTAGTTCGTTGTTGTATGGTGGTTCATCTTGTGAACACTCATGGGATATCTTTAATAAACTAGTAGTTCGTTGTTGTATGGTGGTTCATCTTGTGAGCACTCATGGGATATCTTTAATACACTAGTAGTTTGTTGTTGTATGGTGGTTTATCTTGTTGGCCTTGGATGAGATATTCAGATCTTCCGCATATAAAGTTCCACAATATGATGCTTAAAAAAACTGTATATGATACTTTTGTGACCTGTTTGGTCTCTGCAGCTTTTGTATGATTTTCTCTTATGCAATTTTCACCTCTTCTTAACCATTCTTTACGACATGATTTCGCTTCACATCTTTACTTGTTTTTGTTCCAGTTTCGTCCTCCGGCAGCACACATGGGCAAAAATAATACAAACAGACAACAGTAAAAAAATAGCAGAGACATGACACATAATAAACAAATCAATAAACAACTTGATACATTACTGACCGTGACCATACACTTGTGTACCAACTGACTTAAGGCAGTAGATTGCCCCAGTGTCATATCCTTCACACCGAGTGGGAGTCACGTATCCATGTAGGCAGCTTGGAGATTCAATAGACACACATTGGACGCAGGTCAGACCGGACGCTGCCTCATAAAAGATACAATATAATAAATACAATTCAAAAACGAAAGTTACAATGAATGTTACATTAATCCTAAAATATTAGTAATAAATACGAGGCAGTTTATCATAGTGAAAATGTAAAAAAAAATTGTATTCCTATTATTATATTAAAGAGTATACTCGTCAGTACACACACAATATAGCAGCGGCGAGGTCCCCGAAGAAGTATCTGTTTTATACTTGTGATAATTATATGTAGTGATGTTTTTTTCTTCATTTTTTATACTATTTTATTTTATCGATTAAGTGTTTTTTCAGTCGATACTTGTTTATTATTACCATGCCAAAGATTTTTAACGTGCGAAAATAGCACGCGAGACCACCGTGTTTATAGTGTACTAAAATAATGACTAAGGACATGACTGCATCTGTTTACTAACAGAGAGAACTTTTAAATGTTTCTTCTCCTGGTAACCTGGTAATCTGATCTTGGAACCATATCATCGAATGTCCAGTTTCAACTCTCAGCGCTGGGACACTCTGTTTGAAAGGAAATGTCTTGCCAAAATTGTATTACGCGTAACTGCCGATACCAGAATCATCAATTGCACTCAGTGGCCTGGTCTGAGATACTTCTTGTATTCAATGACCTGGTCTGAGCTACTTCTAACACTCAGTGACCTGGTCTTGGTATGAGATCATTCTTGCGCTCAATGACCTGGTCTGATATAATTCCTGCACCCAATGACATGATCTGAGGCACTTCTTGTACCCAATGGCATGGTCTGAGATACTTCTTGTATTCAATGACCTGATCTGAGATATTTCTTGTATTCAATGACATGATCTGAGATACCTCTTTGCACCCAATGACGTGGTCTGATATACTTCTTGTATTCAATGACCTGGTCTGAGATACTTCTTGTACCTAATGACATGGTCTGAGATACCTCTTTGCACCTAATGACGTGGTCTGATATACTTCTTGTATTCAATGACCTGGTCTGAGATACTTCTTGTACCTAATGACATGGTCTGAGATACTTCTTGTATTCATTGACCTGAGATACCTCTTTGCACCCATAGGCGTGGTCTGATATACTTCTTGCAACAAATGATCTCGTCAGAGATCATTTTTCAACCCTGGTTTCATACTCTTGCTGATTAGAAGAATGAAGTTCGGAGAGCAAAATTTCTTTCGTCGTTAATGCAGATCATTCTTTTATTTAGATTTGGTTGGTGGGTCCTCTGTGTTGTGTTGTCATTGTTTTCATGCCAAGTTGTATTATTTCGTCTTAATTCTCCATAATGTTATTTAACGCTCGTCTCTACGACTGTTCATACGTATACGAACATCAATTTGTGTTCAATTATTTTGAAAAATAACTTAACTTCCCTTCCCTAAAAATTTGTGTGTGTGCAGAAAGGTCACCAGAAAATTTATGTTCTTTTTGAAATTTATTTTTAACAAATGAAATTTTAAGTTCACACAATTTAGTTGGTGTATATTGTTCACGTCAACATTTGTAAAAATTCCCCTTACCCTTGTCAACAGCTGTCCAACTTTTTCAAACCTCTAATCAAACTAATCCTAATTGTTGGCGTACTTTATGTTGCTCATAAAGTAGAAGATCAGTATTGTCATTTAAGAAAAGTCATCACTGACGTCCGATGTTAAACAGATAAACTGATAAACAGATACTTCACATTAAAGAAAAGTCATCACTGAAGTAAGATGCTATAGAAACAGATACTTCACATTAAAGAAAAGTCATCACTGCAGTAAGATGCTATAGAAACAGAAACTCCACATTAAAGAAAAGTCATCACTGAAGTACGGTGCTATACAAACAGATACTTCACATTAATGGGCTTGATAATGGATATGTCACCCTCTAAAAAAGAAGAACAACCTTTTTTGTTTGAATCAGCGGTTCGAATGTAACTTTTTTGCATGTGCTATGAGGACACAAAAACTGTTTTAGTTCTCTGGAACCCCCAAGCAGTGTTTTCTGATTTCTGGTACCAGCGCATGTGGTACTTTTATAGCAGCCAGGCGGCCTATAAAAATTGGTTTGCGGGCCGAATTGGCCCACGGACAGTATTTTGCACACCGTTGCGGAAAAAAGATCATAATAACCCACAATAGTTTACTGAAGTCGAATGTAATCTGCTGAAAGACACAGATGTTGCAGTCCATTACAAAACACATTCTGTTTTGCGGACTATATTCTGCTAACAAGCAGCGGAACAAACAAAGAAATGAGTGCAACATATGAATGAGTAAAACATGTCAGGCTAATGAACATTTCTCGAGGGTGTGCATGATTTGTTCATTTACGGATTCCCACTTTTCTTGCAGTTTAAATTCTGAAATTTATTTGGCTTCAACTTTGAGTGTGTGTTAATCATGGAATGTGAGAGAGACTTTAAAAGAATCCAGTCCATCAATATGGGAAATTGAACAATGAAAATAGTTATTTACAAATTAGCGGACATGTAAAGTCCACGTTTCAGCGAGACAGCCTTTTGCTAATATATGAACACACATACACAGAAATCTGGAGAAAGGATTGGGGTGCCTGTAGTACATGTTATTTGAAATTAAAGTCTTCCATTTTGTGTGTTGTTGTTTTCAAACGCCTACGAGTTTGTGTGCTGTTGTTTTCAAACGCCTACGAGTTTGTGTGCTGTTGTTTTCAAACACCTACGAGTTTGTGTGCTGTTGTTTTCAAACACCTACGAGTTTGTGTGCTGTTGTTTTCAAACACCTACGAGTTTGATGGATGTAATCAGTAAAATTGATCTGAATAGTGCCATTGTTTACATCTCGTCAGCGATATCTGCGTCTTTCTATCTGCAACACCCCATTTCAACAATGTGTCTATGTCGCTTTGGCGTATACAACAGACAACCAAACCCACTCAAGAACATCGTTAATTGCCTCTTAGAACATTACTATCATCTCACAGTTTTGCTAATCATTGGCACTTCCCCCTTTTCTGGCGCCAATAAAACAGCTTGGATATTAGAGTCGTAGGTGGGGATGTCGTGACGCTCATTAGAAGCACTCTGTCCAGTGTTTACGGTGCTCCAGATTCGAAATACGAATGCGACATCTGATTTATAAGTATATTTTTTCGGCAGTCTCCAGGAATTATCGCATGAGCATCGACGTTAGTGTTAGAAGGGATATTTTCATCAGGTTGTTTGTTGGGCTATTGAAAGCTTCAGCTGCGGAGTTAGTACTGGAAGTGATACTTTCGTCAAAGGGACAGACGACGAAATACCTTCATCAGGAAAAGCAAAGGACAACAGTAAATAAATCTTACATAGAGACACACATGGTGATGATAGGAAGGAAAAAAGAGAGCAGGGACAGTAGCGAGGAGACGACGGAGGAAGCAAAGATAGAACAAGATGACATGGGAAATGAGAGTTTGAGAGGAATATGAAAGTGGTAAGCAAGCGCAGAGAAACAGTGGAAACAGAAAATATATAAAGCAAATAAAAGAAGAATGAAAATGACTTAGCTCGATAGTAGTTGGTGGTGAAATGGGAGTAGGACTAGAGACACAAAGTTAAATAGCAAATTGTGACCTGTTACCACACGTTCAAGGACGCAAAGTCGAGAAAGACCATCCACCGGCTATAAGAGGCAATAAAACTTGAGTGGACAAAGGCCCAATAAAACACAGGGAGTATAGAAAACGCCCGGCAAACAATAACCTAAGAGAAAGGCAGGGCTGTAGTCGCCAAAACGGGCAGGTAAATGTAACCATGGTTGGTAGAGCCACTAATTTCCTGTTTAGGGTTGTTACCCGACACTGGAACTTTTATCCCTTGATACTTTCGTTAGGCTGTTTGCTGCGCTATTGAGAGAGACGAAATGCATACAAGGAAACCCGAGTACAGGTACAAGGACATTATCTATTACCAGTTTCTAAACATTGAAATAGATAAAATATAAGTGCAAATTAGGTTTCATAGGTTGGAAGTAGGACCGCAATAACCTCCATTATACATCCTATAGTAGCCAATTGTTTGGTTTGAATGTTAACGTGAAGAGCACACATGAAAAGAAGCATCGACGTTCCCTAGTGATGTTCTAATATTATGTAGCAACATAAGTCTGTAAGTAGCATCACTTGCTTCTTTAAATCCATTTCTTTATTCTAATCCTTCATTCTCAAATTACCACTGAATTTCTCTTCTAGCACGACAAAGGGTTGTGCCATTGTTTACATTTCGGCAGCGATATCTGCGCCATTCTATCTGCAACACCCCATTTCAACAAAACCTCTGCGTCACCTTGACGTATACAACAGACAATTGGCAAACTACTGAACGTATTTATATTGCCTAGAAAATCACTACAGTCAAAAAATGCTGGGTTGATGGCTACGTCATGGATAATGACACATTGTATTCATTCATAAAACCTTTATATGTATAAAGTATAGAGAAAATATGTTAATCTAGTTACATTTTTAAGGCAAAAAAAAAAGGTTTCGTAGGATCTTTCAGAATTTCAAGTTGGATCCAAAAGATCTTTTCGATCTAAAATTTAGTTTGGAGAACATGGAGAAAAATAATTCCAATTGAGTAACATAAATTTCGGAAAAGCCATTGAAAAGGAATCATCATCCACATTAGTCTCACTCTCGCGTGTTATATTACTTAAGGAGTTCAAAACGTCAGCGCGATCCATTGCCCCATCGCCCTGTGCCACAATCGCGCACGATGCCAGTTGATCCGCTCTTTCATTGCCTCGAACGCCCACATGTCCCGGCACGAAAATAAATGTAACCACTTTCAAGCTCGCCTTTCTCAAGGCCTCAATCCACTGTTCGCGAACGAGACCCACTTAATCATGCACCTTCTTAATCATACTCATAGAGTCACTCAAGATGCATATCTGCGTTATCTTCTGTGTGCGTAGCCACTCAAATGCCTTGGTCACCGCCATAGTCTCCAAAGAACGTAGATGCGTTGAATCGTGGCTTTATTTGCGCCAATGATCCTATAAATCGACCTCGGCTATCGTACGTACACGTCTAGAGTTTTACCAATTCCACTACACACTCGTGTCTACTAGGAATTTGCTCTTGTATATTGGTTAATCTGATAGGCTTACTCTATATATTGGTTGACCTGGTGGGCTACGTCTTGTATATTGGTTGACCTGGTGGGCTACGTCTTGTATATTGGTTGGCCTGGTGGGCTACTCCTGTATATTGGTTGGCCTGGTGGGCTACTCTTGTATATTGGTTAGTCGGATAGGTCACTGAGGAGACCGTCACATATTGGTTTATCGGGTATGTCACCGGTGAAACCTTCAGATATTGGTTAGTCGGGTTAGTCCCTGTTGAGACCCTCAGATATTGGTTCATAGGGTAGGTCACTAGTGAAACCTTCAGATATTGGTTGATAGAGTAGGTCACTGATGAGATCTTTTGATGAGATATTTTGCATGTTGAAATAATCTAAATAATAAGAATTGAAATTAACATCATGGTCAAAATTGTACGTTACAAAAATAAAATTGAAAATATCTGGCTAACATTTAACAGTTATTTGAATACACGAGCTTAAGTGCTTTACATAGAGCCAGATTTTTACTTCAAGGGATATCAGAGAGATTGTGTGTGGTCGAATTTGCAAGATTTGTATCAATATCAAATCTTATACTCAAGCTAGATTTAGTCTCGCCGTGCAATAACCGTCTGAGTAGATGCATAAAATGAATGGAAAAATGACATGTCATTATTAAAAGATTATACATGAGCATTTTCTCGTCTAGAATAGAAGCACATAACGGCAACACTTGGACCTGCCGTGCACGTCGTACAAGAAAGGTTGGGTGTGAAGGTTGGATGTGAAGGTTGGGTGTGAAGGTTGGATGTGAAGGTTGAGTGTGAAGGTCGGATGTGAAGGTTGAGTGTAAAGGTTGGATGTGAAAGTTGGCTAGCACAATGTGCCAAGTTCAAATTGAAAAAAAATGCCACCACTAAGTTGAATCTGTCGATCTGTTTGAGCCAATAAAACAGCGACACAATGCATATCTGATCTTTGAAATACTTTCTGCTGAAAGTCTAGTAGAGCCATTGTTTTGTTACAAGAGAGAACGAGTGCGAATTATTGAACGATTGCCAATAAACACATAAATGCATTGCTGAACCTGGATATGTTGGACAGACAGAAGCAGATTAGCAATTGCGAAATAAATCCCGACACAGAGCATTTCTCCGGACTGCATTCTGTTAACTGGGAGGAGTTTGAGAATTAACTCAGAGAAAGAAAAGATATGTTGTCCTGAAAGATGTGATCTTATTATCTACAATTTGCGTACAAGTAATTCACCGTGACTCTTATTCTGATGGGCCTTATACGTGATCACACAATTTGTGTACAAGTAATTCACCGTGACTTTTATTTTGATGGGGCCCTATACGTGATCAAACAATAACAACAACATTCATATTGTAAGAGGCGACGAAAGAAGTTCTAAAAGTGAAGTGGATTTGACTATCCACTTCGCAATTGGGTGATCAGGGACCATGCTGAAGTCGAATGTATAAGGCCGAAAAGCGCAGATATTGTAGCCAAACTGTAAACCATGAAAAATTCATTTCGTTTTCCGGACGATATTCTGCTAATCTAAAGGTTTTTGAGAATTAAGGCAGCAGAATAACATATTTATGTAATTGTCTATTAGCGCTAGCTCAGTGATTAGCTATCTGTCTTTCTAGTTGGGTGATCCAATTTTAACTGAAAAAAACAGCTCCTTGGGCAGCACAACCTAACGAAATGGGTACCAGGTCATCTAGGACAATCACGTTTCTACATCAGCACAACCTAAGGAAATGGATACCAGGTCGTCTAGGACAATCAAGCTTCTAGATCAGCATAACTTAAGGAAATGGGAATAGGTCTTCTAAGACAATGAACATGGGGCCCTATTCTAATGAATTTAGCGCTAATTTCTGTTGTGCTGTATGGGTGTGAGAGTTGGACACTCACTGAGGACACGGAGAGACGATTACAGGCTTTCGAATACAAGTGTTATAGATGAATTCTATGAATCTTTATGAATTCTATGAATTTCTTTCGGCATCTCACTTTTTTCGGTTGGACACGTTTGTGTGTTGCGATCATTTTTATTTGTCGTCGTTTGATGTTTTGTGATTATCTTGATAAAGGCATTTTGCTCGAAACTTTGAATATGTTTTGTGTATTGTAATTTGTATGTTTTTTTGTTTACATATCATAACCCCCTAGTTTTAGTGATAGTCTGTCGTGTCTACGTGAGACGTTATAATAGCTAGTGTTTTACGTAAGTACAATTACTGCAACAAATAGGATTGTCCTGTTTGCTGCATTCTTATTTTTCTTTAATAATAAACTCTCCATGCTTCTATGTTATGTTATTCATTTAGAGTAGGTGAAGCATTATACAATTCCCCTTTTTAATTTTTGTGTTAATAACAAGATACTGGTTTAGTACTGTAACTCCAGTTGCGTTTCAATGTTATGTAACGGGATTACAATACTTTACTTTAATACTTAATTATTGATTAGTCAAATAGTATTAGGAGGAATATTTCGATAAAAGGGCTTACAGCAATTCTGACAATCTCTTGCTTTAACTACACGCAGGAGTCAAGCACAAGACCGAATGAACTGTTTGTAATATCATTAAAATTGGTATGTCTAGGTTACTTCCCGCGGAATCCACATCGAATATAACTCCATTCATTGTTATGATAGTCAGATTTTCTGTCATTCGGGCTACCTTGTCGCAGCAGGAAGGTGCCATATGCACTTCGCCCATTTACTTCCGTCACCTAAAATGATTAGCTTCACCACTATTCAGTAACTCTTTATCAACAATCAACAACTAAAACCCACTTAGATGCACTCATCCTGATAGTAGGCCGATAAGTTCTCCTTTTTTGTATTGGCTATTACATGGTGTTACTGCATGTCACGGAAGTTCTACAGGGAAGGCTATTTTTGTAATAGAGTGAGGCATGGTAGGCCAGAACAATAGAACAATAGGTCGGCTGCTTAGTAAAAATCCTGACAAACCAATGAACGAGTAAAGTGTAGTAATAATATTGTCACAAACCTGCCTTCAGGGTACATTAAACGATATTTAAGAGCGACAGTCTCCAGGAAGCTAGCAAAATAGACGACATAGGTCAAGAAGTCAGTCGGCCGATGTAGGACGGGCCTGACAATAGGGCATTGTTCGTCTTCGCCAGTGGAGTTTATTCGGCCAGGAATTGACATACCAGATAATAGGTATTGTTTGCCGTGGCTATTTCACGAGAAAGAAAAGTGGTAAAGTACAGAGACGCATCTGTCACCTCTGAAGGCGAGCGATACATGCTAGTAGCTCCAACAAAAGAGTTGCAGTTAGAATATCTGGCATGTGCAAACCCCAACGACAAATTGACCGCGGAGAATTGTTTTCATGTACGTGACTTGCAGTCATCAATTAAATGACGAACAGGGCGAAATTTAAAACAGATGTAAGAATGTCTGAGGGAAGCATTTTGATTGGGCAGAAGTTTTTCTCAAATACTGAGGAAATCTGCATTTTCAGGGACGAGAGAATAGGCTGGGAGTTCTAGTTCGGACTAGGTTAGAAGCTCAGGTTGAGACCGGAGCTAGGAAGTGTCGTTAGAAGTAATAGTTAGGGAATTTTAGTTTCAATGTTGTAGTTAAGAAGGTTTAGGAGAGCTTCAAAAGCTCAGTTGAGAGTCGGAGTCTCTAGGAAATCCTGTAAACTAAGAGATGTATAATATTTCTTAAGATGTTGTTAATTGAATTATTGATATCGTAACCCTGGATGTTGTAAACTGGATGTTATAAATCTGGACGTTGTGATGAAACAATAAATAGATTATATATATATATATATATATATATATATATATATATATATATATATATATATATATATATATATATATATATATATATATATATATATATATATATATATATATATATATATGAGAACTCTGGTTGTCGCCACACTATTGAATCTCGCTATTTGCCATCACAACAAACAAAAAAAACCACTGTCATATGTTTACTTTCTGGAGTTATGTCTTCTATACTGTAATACTGAATAATTTTGAATCAAAATCACGAATAATGAATGAAATCGAAACCAAGGTCTGTTGGTCGGCGAACCAGTGACTTAACGCTACACTACTGCAGCTTCCACAGAGACCACAGTTTTCTCCTTCTGTAACAGATGTCGAGGTGTATGAAAGCTGATTGTTCCTGCGGATCATTGCTTAAACACGCGTCTCTTTCTGTTCTGCATGTTCACAGTCTATGTTCTACGTTTATTTCTAAATGTCCCTCAACTCATGATTAAGTCGTTTATTGCTTTGTTCTCAGTATACAGCTTGCAATTGATTATTGTCACATTAATATTATCATCAGCTAACTTGACATGTCGGCATATTAATTACTAGATTTATTGTCACATAATATTATCATCAGCTAACTTGACATGTCGGCATATTGATTACTAGATTTATTGTCACATTAATATTATCATCAGCTAACTTGACATGTCGGCATATTGATTACTAGATTTATTGTCACATTAATATTATCATCAGCTAACTTGACATGTCGGCATATTGATTGCTAGATTTATTGTCACATTAATATTATCATCAGCTAACTTGACATGTCGGCATATTGATTACTAGATTTATTGTCACATTAATATTATCATCAGCTAACTTGACATGTCGGCATATTGATTGCTAGATTTATTGTCACATTAATATTATCATCAGCTAACTTGACATGTCGGCATATTGATTACTAGATTTATTGTCACATTAATATTATCATCAGCTAACTTGACATGTCGGCATATTGATTACTAGATTTATTGTCACATTAATATTATCATCAGTTAACTTGACATGTCGGCATATTGATTACTAGATTTATTATTAAATTAATATTATCATCAGCTAACTTGACATGTCGGCATATTGATTACTAGATTTATTGTCACATTAATATTATCATCAGCTAACTTAACATGTCGGCATATTGATTACTAGATTTATTGTCACATTAATATTATCATCAGCTAACTTGACATGTCGGTATATTGATTACTAGATTTATTGTCACATTAATATTATCATCAGCTAACTTGACATGTCGGCATATTGATTACTATATTTAGTATAACAATGTATTTTATATTGTTGATTTTTTTTATGAATAAAGATTATTGTCTGAAATGTCGAAATTTATTCTCTTCATATAGTACATGCCGTTGAAAATTTCTAGGCACAATATTCCCGTAGGACGCCATTACTTTCAAAAGCACTTGGGAGGAGGAGGAAAGGCAGACCAAGGAGGCGATGGACCGATGACATGAAATGTAACATGTGTACGTCGTTAGAAAATTCAAGCCACATGGCCCAAGAAAGAGAAGGAGTTCAGGGAGTTCATTGGGACGACAACGTTCTGGAGAGAATACGTCACATGACACATGCCGTGTGCCATTGTTTATCATGTCTATACATGTCCTTCTGTTTCATGTGCTGTCAATTATTTCAAATACTGATGTTCTTCCATCTATTCTCTTCTTTTTCTCTATTTCTCGTGCTCTACAACTTGCTTGTTGTAAATACACGTTCCGCCGTTCCTTTTCTCATAAACTCCACAAAAAAATGTGGACTGTTTTCTAATGCTGATGAACAGTTAAATTTGCTGTTATCTGCTATATAATGTAGTATTGTAGGTGCCACTTTATTGTTTATGGCTCTTATGGGATGCACTTATGGGGTGCAAAGGGAACGCATTGCTCTAGGCGGACCAAGGGTTAGCAGATAACCAAGATCCCAAATGTACCTCCACGCGGTGCACCCTGGAAACAGAAATACAGCAGCTCGAGCTGATTCTGGCCAAATCATTTGGGGATCGTGTCCGAGAATGTGGAGGTAGCAGATGGAAAGAGATTTGACTGCACAAGAGACAGACAATATCTCCGACACCACCAGCATCACCACATATAGCGACACTGTCGACATACAGTGAAGCAAGTCAGTCCAGTCCGAACATTGGAGGGGCGGCCAATGTAAAATGCACGTAAAGATAGATGCATGGCGAGAGACAAATATATTTCACACCGAGTACAATGAAACAATGAAAGGGCAGAACAGCGCTAGAGGGCAGCGCGAACTGCAAATAGAAAGTGAAAAGTCCCTAGGAAAGGGGAACTACAAGCTCCGTCAGCTCGAGACGAGCTTCTAGTTACCTGTGTTCCTTACAGGCAGAGACCCAGACCCATCCATTGGCGTTTGGTAAAGCAAGAAGACCTAACCCAACTCTAATGTCGAGCCTTCCTAAACCGGAAATATGCTCGCGAAGAGAAAGGGTTCCGTACTCGATGCGCTCAGGCACAAAAGGGACAACTATTTAGCCCTGGCCCAACTCTACTGTCAGTATTTCCTACACCGGAAATACACTTGAAGAGAGAAAGGGTTCAGTACCTGATGGGCTCAGGCGCTATTGGGACAGGGACGCTCAGCTCGAGAACGCCTTGCTCTCAAACGCGTGGTGTGAGACTCGAACTTGGACAAGGGGTACACGATGTCGGTGAATGACACCTCGGCTAAGAGGGCGAAAGAGCCAGGGTCCAACTCCTCTGTTGAGTTCTTCCCCTTAAGGAACCAGGCTCACGGATGAGAAACGGTTCAGTACCCAATGGGCACAGGCACAGTACGTCTAATTACACGACGCAAGTTCATAGACAGTGGAACACCTCGTTCGAGTCAGACGATAGCAAAAAATCGTCTTGGCGAAGAGTCTCCGATACGCGTGCCTGGAGACAGATATAGAGGCTGTCACAGGCTAAGGGTAGCCCACCCGAATTGTCAAGGCATGCCGAAATCGGATGTGCTAGGCCTACAAGGCGCATAACGGTGGCACAACGTAATCACGCTCCCGGCGGAAATCGCACGGATATCCGTGATGGTTACAATGGAGCGAACGAAAAACAAACAAACAAACGTGCACTTATAACAACAGAAGTCTGTGATGTTCCCTGTTCGCGAGATGGCAACATGACCTTTGTTGTATTGATTTAGTTTGTGAGAGAACATATCTCCGAATATTGAAAACTTATTAATATCCTTTAGAAGAATTGCAACAAATAATAGATTTTAAATCGAATATGGGCAACCATTTTGGGTCGATATGCTAGATTCGGCATTTCCGCGTCGAATGGGGACATCACTTTTACTTTTAGTTACTTGAAGATCAAAAGTACATCGAAGTAGTTGCAAATGGATGAAAACTTTCACTAGACTCTAATGCTTGCAACGTTTGAAGTCTCCAATTTCGAACTTCAAAAGCTTGTAAACAAAAGACACTTTGGAGACGGAAATAGTAAGATATAAAGGAAGAGAAGGGAGAGATAGAATTGTGTATTTGTTCGTTCAGGTTTCGTAAATCCGCTCGTCTTTATTATTGAGAATGATCGAGAAACTATGTCGGAAGTGACACTGTTGTGAGTAGTCAAGTGGATTTGTGAGAGATTGTGTTTTTGATGGGTAAATTAGTGATCAGTTAGACAAAAGAAGAAGAAGAGAAAGGACTAAAAGTAACAATAGGACAATAACCGCCAAAAAGCGGAGACGTTATTTGTCTAGGAGTTATCTTATAGAAAAAAGGGAAAAATTGTGGATCTACGGAATAATATAATCATCTCGCCCGTGTGTTGCCGGGGCCTGAAAGGAGAGCTAAGAATAGCAACACTGTTTACCTTCCACGCATGGCGTAAAAAGCGATTAAGGAGGTTATGGGATGGAGTTCGCTGTCCCATCCCATATAGGGTCAATGACCCAAATCCATGCTGAAGTCGGATGTGTCAGGCCGAAATGCGCAGCTATCGCAGCAATGCTGTAAACCATGACACAACGCATTCCGTTCTCTGGACGACATACTGCTAATCTGCAGGAGTTTGAGAACGAACGCAGAAGAAGAAGAAGAAGAAGAATATAATCAACTTCTGATATAATTAAACAACTATGTTTCCTGCATGCGGTCACTTGCCAACCTACTATCACTTCAGTTATGTTGCGTGTAATGTACTTTCAACGAAACCTTTGTGTTAACAAAGGTGACTCCTAGTAGATTAATTTTAGAAGGATGTCCAGGAGAAATATGAATACATTGATGGCGTCTTACATGTAGAAACTTATAGATAGAATATTATCTCACAGATATAATCTTGCATTTAGTACTATATTCATGTTATAATTACGATCGTTCATAATGTCACGAGATAGTTGTCCAAGTTGTAAATATGTGGTGTTCAAGTATTCATTAACTGAGCTGAGTTCGTAGATGCACGCTATTTAATGATGGAGAAAGAACCGAGTAGTGTACTAAGACTTGAAGACTAAAGTAAATGTGCTATACCCTTATACTTTCTTTAAATTTGGAACCGCGAGGCTATCACACCGAGTTCTTTTCTTTATTCCTCATCTATGATGGACTTTCCTCATATTGATAAACTTATAAAAGAATGGTGGGACTAATTGAACAACTCAATTGCCCAGTGCATTACATGGATATACTGTCATGGTCAATGCTGGGGTCAGAGGAAACGAGAGAGCAGACTTATTGACAGGCAATGCGGTGATAGATGGCACAATGCTGAGAAGAGATAAATCAGACTTGGCCAAGGCAGTAATAAATTCATTTCAAGATGAAGATGTGAATGAGGCTGAGAACGTACAGATACAGATAATGTCAGAATTGGGAGTATCTAGGGGGGAGGGAGGTAAAGTAAATCTTATGGAAGTTCCCGAAGATCACGCAAATCAACACCTGAGCGGGACTTTGAGTCAACATACACTGAGGTGGCTGCTGGAACGTGGAACGGAGGGTGGAGCACTTATGAAAATGCCCCGCGTGCTGTGAAGCTAGTTTCTAATCAATAATCAAGATAAACTTATTTTACAAGCTGGTGGCGAGCAATATTGTTTTCAGATAGTAACATTAAAGAATTGATATAACAGTTTTTCTCCTTTTCACTTCTAATCATCGTATGTTATAGTTTGATTCAGATATACCTTGTGATATATTTTCTGAGTTCGTTCAGAAAATAGTAGTATATAGTCTATGTTACAGCATCTGTATGAGTCTGTAAATAAGGCTTGGTGGCCGGATTTTTTCAGTCGATGGTTTTGCCGTCTTAGTATGTCCATACGAAAACTACGTATGCACATAAGAAATCATGGACTACAGTATGTCCTTCACTTACATGTAATAATCAATCAACTAGTTGTTAATTAGTAGTAAATACTTCACTTACATGTAATAATCAATCAACTAGTTGTAAATTAGTAGTAAATACTTCACTTACATGTAATAATCAATCAACTGGTTGTTAATTAGTAGTAAATACTTCACTTACATGTAATAATCAATCAACTAGTTGTTAATTAGTAGTAAATACTTCACTTACATGTAATAATCAATCAACTGGTTGTTAATTAGTAGTAAATACTTCACTTACATGTAATAATCAATCAACTAGTTGTTAATTAGTAGTAAATACTTCACTTACATGTAATGATCAATGTTGCATGAACTTTAAACTTTGAATGTCTGCCTTGATCATGACATCAAAAAACATGTCATGCACCCATATATATATATATTGTAATATATTGTAGTCGAAATGGTTTACTTGCTTGCTGTGTTTTCTAGTTTCATATGTTTATTACATCTTCCCCCCTCCCTCACACCAGACATCAGGTGATATATTTTCATCTTCTTTCTTCTTTTCGTGTGTTCAATTTACATTTAGTAAATATTTCTCAACTAATATTGTTGCATAAACCCGAGGAATATAGCAAAAAGTCAGGTTAATTAGCAAGCAACTGGAACCATCAGCAGGTTAAACTTTGCTTAACTGTTAGGTAGACTGGGTACTTTTAAAGATCTTAGAAAGTGTTTAGGGCTCAAACCATCCATCCCCATTTACTTAAAAAAGATAATATGCTATTTAGAACTAAAAACATGTAAATGAGAGTATTAACCCCCCCCCCCCCATTTTTCCCCTCTTCACACACACGCATATACACAACACATTCGCCTTTTTGTTACGAAACCAACCTAATAGATTAAATTGTGACACGCCACTCTGTGTACGAAACTAACATAATAATAATGTTTACTAATGGTTTTGTGTCACATGGTCGAGGCCCGTCTTTCAACCTAGGACCGGGGTACATGTTGGTTATAGCAGGGCGATGATAATAATAATGTACAACACTAACCAAATAAATTAAAATGGGCCACGCCCAACAAATGGCGCTGTTGTTGTTTTTTCAGTGTTATTTGGACTATTGTGTTTTTAAAGTTTGTGTTAATATCATAGTCGTTGAATAACATCGAGTGTGTTGTCTAGAACATATTAGTTGATGCTGTCAAATGGATGTATTTGTTCTATTATAAAGAGTGATTCTATATAATAATTTTGAAGTTTATGTGATGAACTTATTTACTTCAGTATCAATAAAACATTTAATCGCTCACTGTTGTAGCTACACCAGCCTTGACACATTGTGTGTACACAACACCAATGGACTGCCAGGGGCGTGTTCTGGCTCCAAGCTCGACTGACAGCCTGTTAGGCAGTCTCAAAGTTGGTAGTGTCATGCCGAGACTGTCTAAAAAATCATGCGGGTCCTGTCTAACCACTACACGTGAAGTCTGATATTCGGTGAATCTAGGCGTATGAGGTTATATATTTTATCGGCCCACCGGGTAATGTAGGCGAACTCCAAAGAACATTGGTGTTGTAGTGGTGGAAACAATTAGGGATCAAGTCAACAATAGAATACATCAAGAAACAACAAGTTAAATGGTACGGCCATATAACCAGACAGAAAGAGCAATGTATTATAAAAAAAACACCAACCGATACGAAAACCGTCGACCTATTGGATGCCCTCGTAAAAGGTGGACAGATAGTGTATTAGAGATACTCGGAAATATAACAGCGGAAGAGGCAAATAGAAGGGCAAAAGACCGTACACTCACTCTCCCCTCAACACCGAAAGGTACATGAGGACAGAAAGAAGAAGAAAAATTTGCTGTGCAAGAAATACTAACACCACGATCTCTTAGATCTGCGCAAGGATTATTCAAAACCTTACTCAGATCACTGAAATTCTTACCTGTTGATACAAAACACAACGTCAGGCAAAGAAGTACCAGTATCACCTGCCTGTAGTGAGAGAGGTATCTGGACACAAAACAGAACAATAGAAGACTCAGCTGTAGTGAGTAGTTGTATGCCGTCATTTTAATGCCTGGGACACACCATCCTCCAGTGACCTTACAAATCGTGGCAACACAGCACGCATTATTCACCACGACTCCATCTTGTTAACAACTCTTAGATTGTTGTATGGTCAACTCAGTTTACTGAAATATAATACACATTAGATGAAATAATTTCCAAATGATCCAAATGTTAAATTAGTACAAATGAGAAACAATTCTTACATGTAGGCCACTATTACCTGATATAATAATAATAATAATAATAATAATAATAGTAATAATATAATAATAATAACAATAATAATAATGTTATATGCTAAAACATTCAGCTGTGGTGAAAAAATTGTCTCTGCATGTCGTGCCTCAATTTCTTTCTCAATTTCTTACATTTGTATTCTGTGGTATTTATACACCCGCTGCCTTACGGGTTACTACGGGGAGTGCCTTACTAAGAGGGATAAAAGGGAAAAAAATTATTAAAAAATTACTTATCTATAGTTTTTATATTTTCTGAAGTGGGAACCCTGTAAAATAAACCTAATTCAAATAGTATTTATGTGGTTTCATTGTCAAATCATCATAATGTCACTGGTAAGAATGAATGAACCTCATAGATTTGCCATAAATCGTTATCTGAAAGATAGACCTAGTCATTTTTTATCGCTCCAACACAGTCTATATTCAGTGATTCACCATCTAAATCATGAAAGCAGCGTGATCAATGGACAATACTATATTATATTATAAAAATCAACTTACCTCTCAAAACACGTCTAACACACTAACGTTATCAGCTAGGCCTATATCTCCAACAATTTCATCGAAGTCGCTACGCCAATCATGGCTATATGCCGAAGGGACATGAAAATTTTCTACAATTTCATCCTCGAAAATTTCTTCACCCACGCTGCCAACAGAATCAGTATCACTAGAATTATCACTATCTAACACCACATCATCTACTGGAGCGATATCTGCTTCTAGGAACAGCACAATTTCCTCCTCATCGGAATAGTTATCCATAATAAACTCGAAGAAAATTGAATCCATGATGAACAAACTTGATTGCTTGGATGTCTGTAGGAAAAAACCAACTACTCCTCTCTATTCTACAAGATTTGTGTGACAAAGATGGTGGCAGACGTGGAAATGGAATAGGCTTCATCTGCTCATGTCCCAGTTTATGTGCATTTCCAAACGAGGCTGTACTACGGGGAAAAAACACGTCATGTTTATAGGTGGGTCAGGACACCTTTAGTCTAGAAGGAGCTAGTACTTTAGGGGATCCGTACCACCTTTAGCTTGCTAAAGGTTAGGATAAGTGTGTCAACCCCTATAGGATATCCCTACTGCCTAGGGACGTTAGATAGGAGCACCTAGGGAAGGGGAGTTAACCCCAGCAGAAAAACAGGAGGGAATACCCTAATGAAGTCGGCGATGTATTAAACCACCAGGACACGTAGTCATGTGAGAAACGTAGGCACTCTATATCTCGGCTATTGAACCAATTTGAGGGCCACGTAGTCCATTTTGAATTTTACGCTTGTCTGCTTTGTAACCGTTTGTAAAAACCCAAAGTGTCATCGTTATAATAATAATAAATAAGACATAACCCGTCATTGTCATAGGTGTGTCACATTGGATACATCAATATCCAAATGTTCAAAATATTCACACTATTCAAACATCAATATTCAACCCCTCCAAACACCTCTGTTCTCTGCCACTCTGGCGAGTATAAATAAAATTATTGTCCGGATCATTTCTTATATTCAATTCAGAATGTCCTCCAGCTACATTCCCTCCTTTAACCTCGACAGTTCCTCTAAAATAGTGTTAGAAACTGAGTCTTGACTCGATATATGTCCAGAATACACATTTGCGCCGCATCACAACTGCCAAAAGTGGTTCTTGATAGATAACCTGCAATTATGTTTATTTGATACCAATATAATTGTCTTCTGTTATTTATAACTGTTTTTTTTAAAGCAGGGGACTGTAGCTCTTTGTTACTTAAAATCTAGAATAGTTATTTCTATGTCTACATTTAATTTCCGGCTCTAACATCCATACAAAATAATATCCATTACTATAGTGATTTGTATAGTGAACTCAGTGGCGTAGCGAGGCGGGGGCGGAGGTGCGGACCGCACCAGGCGGCATCATCGGGAGGGCGGCAAATTTATTTTCGTCCAGTCTTTCACAATCACTGACATATTTTTTTCACGTCAGAAGGGCGGAAAATTATGATTCCGCCCCGGGCGCCATTGACCCACGCTACGCCACTGAGTGAACTTTACTGTAATACTGATCTTACTTTTCCAAGCAAGCTATGCTACACAGGTACAGCGAAGGCAGACCTAGTGGCGGACTGCAAAAACGATGGACCACTGAAATAAAAGAGGCGACACATTCCACAATATACTCAGCACACAATAGGTCAGTCTCCAGAAAACGCTTCTACCCCTGACGCCGAAAGGCAAAAAGGGTTCCAACGAATAGATTTTTCCAAATTTTATACAATGTCATGGTAGCTATCACCATCTGAAGACTTGATCTTATTTCTGGAGTTGAAACTTTACAAGTGCATGTTGATATCTGATCGTCATTTTATCGAATACAACTGACCCTATATATTCAACACAAATTGGAAATGCCAGTCATAACATTTACTTTACTATGGCAGCAGATAGAACGGTAGAGCCAATCCCTTATATGGTGGGGAGGGGGATTCAGGAGGGATTGAAACTCCCCAATAGATTAAGTCAATAAATCAAGTAAAGAATATGGACTGAATATAAATATCCCAAAAAAACAAAAGAAAACCATGATAATCAGCAAAGACACAGAAGAACAAGCTCTAAACATAAACATGCAAGGAGAGAAACTACAACAAGTAAAACAGTATCAATATCATGGACACACAGCCACAAATGACGGCAGATGTGAAACAGAAGTTAAAAGGATAATAGGAATGGCTAAAAGTACCTTCAATGACATGAGGAAAATAGTAACATCTAAGCAAATTACAAGGAAGTTAAAAATGAGAATTATAAAGTGCTACATCTATTCTATATTAATATATGGCTCAGAAACATGGACACTAAATAAACAATTAGAAGACAGAATTTATGCATTTGAGATGTGGGTATATAGGAGAATATGAAGAGCATCACGGAAAGAGAAGAAAACAAACAAAGAGATTATAAAAACACTTAATATGAAGATCTACTAAGATAAATAAAGATCAGGCAAAAAAACACAACTATTGTGGACACATTAAAAGACATGACACCTTATTCAAGACCTTACTTGAGGGTAAAGTCGAGGGAAGGTTAGCAAGAGATAGGCAGAGATACAAGTGGGAGAGTAACATCACAAGATGGACAGGTTGCAGTATAGAAGAGTACACCACCAAAACAAGAGGCAGAGAATGTTGGAGGTTTGTTGCAGCCAACCTTCGTTGAGGTGGCGGCACTCGATGATGGTGTTAAGAGCCGTAGTAAATGTGTTCAGCGCTGAGAAATGAAAAAAAAGCAACTGAATACATCTGGTGCACACTGAAATGTATATTCTAATAAACGTATCCGCTAGTGTATTACCGAACCCACGAGGGGAGTAAAGATTAGAAACACAATCATGTGTCATGCATGTCGTAGGAAGCGACTATGGAGATTCAGTGTATTGTTGTGTATCCTGCCTACAGTATATTCTCTGTTATTAAGACATGAAATCTTTCACCATCTGCTAGCGTATCAGGTAGAAAGGGATAAATGTCGCAGCAAATCTGTAAACCGTGACATAATCCATTCCGGTCTGCAGACTACATCCTGTAAATCTGCAGGAATTTGAGAACGAACACAGTAGAAGAATAATAATAGACTGATCACTTCCAGAGCTGTTCGGAGTCTTGTGAACTCATTTGAATAACTAAATACAATTGTGACTTTTATACAGGCTTTTATATATTATATATATCTTTTATATATTATCATTTCTAACTGCTGACGTCGTGAACGTTATTCGAACTCAAGGTTTTTTCCCCTCAAAATGAGGTACATCGCCTCACGTTTTGGATGAGGGACGATAAGACATCTTAATGAAACACTAAAATGCCAAGGGAAGATATGAGGTGATGCAGCTTTAAAAAAAAATAAACTTACAACAATCAAAATGTACACAAAATACTGAATATACTAACTACAAGAAAGTAGAAAATCCTTCAATTATATAAATACTAATATTGAGTTCTAGAGTTCAATTCGTCTGGCAACGGGGACCTACCGGGTGCTATTTCAATTATACAGTCCTGTGAACTCATCTACATCATCCTTCAACATTGACGTTCACGAGATTTTTATTGGCTGTCGACACAAATTGACCAATGAAAATCGAGAAAAAGAACAAATAGAACCACTTCTTAGGAATGCAACCGATGAAACCAGAGGGCTATTATTGATAAGGGACTCGAGTCAACAAGTTTTCCGAATTTGACCACTTATTTGGTTCAAATGTCGTCTGGTAACTTCTAATGGTTTCAATGATTCATCTATGCCTCGTAATTTCACTTTTGCTTGTAATAGAAGGCTATTTCTTTAAATTGAAAGTATGCCATTGCATATTCTGTGACTGTCTAAAAGAATCAACGTTGCATAACTTTACAAAGTTTCTTAATCCGTGTCTTTACTTAGCTTTCCATTCGATATTTCAAGTATGTGGTGATTGAGAAATTATAATAGACTTTTTCCGTCTTTACACACGATCATGTACCTGGCCAGGGTAAAAGCTATACGTTCACCACTAAGCCCTCACATTTTAGCTTCTCTTCTGACTGATTTTGAAGATTATCGATACGCAACTGCAAGAACCACAGACTCCCAGATACAAATTAGCCTAGCATGAGTCATAATGAGGCGGTTGTTACAAACAATAGCCGGATTTTTATCTTTTTTACCAATGTTCTCAGATCACAAGTGTTCCTCTAGGATAGCTTGCTCAGTGTGATCCAATAGTGTCTCTTATTTTGGTATATCCTATTTTTCCGTGCTTTTCATTGGCTGACGACACATAGGCATGTGCACAAGCGATAAAAGACCAGTTGCATCAGCAAAAATGAGCGGAGCTGTGTTGGAACATCATGCAATCCTTCTGGAGAAGGTCTTGGTAAATAGTGTACGTTTAATCCAGACTATTTCTAGTCACAGCCGCCTCTTTATGTGACACATCTGCTACATTCATTGTATGTAACAAGAAGTCTGCGCCAGAACATTGCATTCTTTTTAAAATCCACCTTCCCATTACGTCGATTATCATTCATTTACCTTCTAAGGGCACATTAAGACGATTGAATGTCTCTAGTGTTTTTCATGCGATACGATAATCTACAAAATTTCCTGTGAACGGTAAAACTACATGAATTCTGAACGTCTTTGTGCTCAGTCCTTACCAATAGAAGATGCAAAGTTTTTATCATTAGCGATCCAATTCCATTACATCTTTTTTCCTGTAGATCGGCGAAATCTTCTGATATCTATCAAGCTTACCGTCAAAGATGTTTTTCTTATAGAAGAATTCTACATAATTATTTATCATTGCCCGCCGAAGATGGATGTGTCTGGCCATTGGCGCAAATAAAATGGCGACACAACGCATTTCCATTCCCTGGACTACATCCTGCTGGAAATCTAGTAGGACCATTGTTCAGTTACAAGCGATATCCAGTGGGAGTTTAAGAATTAACGCTGAAGAAGAAGAAGTTTATCATTGACAAGTGACAAGACATTCCAGTGTACAAGTTTCAAAATGCTTCGCTTGTGTGTTTCTTGTGGCAGTGTGCAACTGATACTAGACTTTGGTCTATTCCTCGTGAGTTAGGTTGGTATGTGTGGCAAATGTTTTAGATCAATTTTCACCAAAATGTGGAACATTTCCTTGTTATAATTTATTAACTATTATTTCGTGACTAATTTGCCTGTTTTTTTTTCTGGGGAATGTTGATTTAATTAAGATGAAGCTGGCGACATAACAGCACGGAAAGATTAATAGCTGAAGACAGAGTTAACGACAACAGGGGAAGAGGGTGCCCAAGACGGCGATAGTGCAGTGATATATCAGATTGCTTAAACATGCCTATTACTGCGGTAGGTCATACGCCCAGAATCGCGGAGTGTTCATAGAATCCAAAAGGAATACCACGTTCTGGAAAGAATATGTTACATGAGAAGAAGCTAGTCTTGCTGATAGAAAATTTAAAAGAAAAAATTAATACAAATTTGGTTGTGGTGGGTTGGGGCCACTGACCTATATAATGTATACGACAGGGGGCCCTGTCTCTATATAATACAAACAATATGTGACGCATGTCTATACAATCTATACAAAATAGGGCATTACTAGGACTAATTGAGAAACCTAATTCTTATCACTGATATATCTTTAAATAGTTGATTTATCCTTGGATATATTTTGAATCATTTATGAAACATAAACAATTTAAAAGTACATTTGTTGTAGTACATGATTGGTAGTAATTGTTAGCATTTATAAACGTTCGCAACAAGCTTCTTGGTACACCCACGAACATATGAGCAGTGTTCTTTTGTGGCCACAAGCAAGTGAAGAGTGCTCTGTTGATACATACAAACATCTAGTACACCAGTTGTGTCTACACACATATTAAGAGTGCCCTGTTTATGCATACATACATCTAGTGCTCTATATGTACTCCTAAACGTCTAGTGCTCTAAATGTACTCCTAAACGTCTAGTATTCTATTTGTACCAACTCACATATAGTCCTCTATTTGTACCTACAAATATTTTAGTGATCTATATGTAACTACAAACATATGAACAGTGTTCTTTGTATAACGATTTATATCTAGTTCTGTATTTTTGTGCATAAAAACACAACGTTCTCTGTTTTTACTTACAAACATCTGACAAGTGATCAATTCGCACTTAAAGACACGTTAGTGGTGCTTTTATGTACTTCAAAAGGTAAAGACATAGTCTATTTTGTTCTTACAAACAAGTGAACTACATTTATTTTGCATTTACATACGTAGGAATTGATTGCAAGATATGTTGCACTTACAAACACGTGAAGTGTGATTTTCTCCATTTACAAACATGTGAAGTGGGATTTTCTGTCTTCACAGACGTGTGAAGTCTGACGTTTTTCTGCACCTAGAAACACATGAAGTATGATTTTTTGCATTTACAAGTATGTGAAATATGAATTTTTGCCCTCATGACCGTATGAAGTGTGATTTTTGCAAATAAAAACACATGAATTGTGATTTTCTGCACTTGAAAACAAGTGAATTGTGATTTTCGGCGCTTACAAACATGCGAATTGTGTTTGTTACTTATAAACATGTGCTACTTTGTATTTGTAATTTCTTCTGCGTTCGCTCTTAAACTCCTGCAGATTAGCAGAATGTAGTCCGGAGAACAAAATACGTTGTGTCGTAGTTTACAGCTTGACGGCGATAATTCGCCCCCAGGCGTACCACATCCGACTTCAGCAGGACTTTTGGGTCACTTTTAACCCTATATAAGATTTGCCAGCCATCTCCACCCGAAAAACTTCCTTTGCCGTCTCTTACATTGTACGATGATTTTTGTACTCACATACAGGGGAAGAGTGATATTTTACACTTACAAATATGTGAAATGTATTTATGATGCATGCACAGACTCGTAATGTGTGATTGTGAGTAGGCTGCACTTAAGCCAATCAATAACGCTTGCTCCAGACAGGGAAGTAAAGAGTAGCGAGATTGTTACCTGCTACGCATGTTGCAAGAGGCTTCTGAGTAAGATTGGAAAGGGGTTGGGGGGATGTGGTTGGCTATTCCATCTTATAGAGATCAAAGTGATCCAAAGGCCATACTGGAATCTAATGTGTTAGGCTGAAAGGTACAGATATCGCAGCTAAATTGTAAACCATGACGTAGTGCAATCCGTTTTCTGAACAACATTCTGCTTATCTGCGAAATTTGAGAATCCGCGAAGATGAGTGAGAAATCCACCATTGCCTCTTCAGGGTTTTATTATCCAAAATCTGGCTTCTTGGCCTAGTTTCTTTTAATGAGAACATTAGCTGCTGAACGTTTGATTAATTATTGATGATGTATTTGCAAGCTAAGCGAAGCATATAGATCAATTGCGTGGAAATTGATGTAGTTACATTAACAGTAAATTGACTCCCGGGGACTATATTTACTAAAGCAGTATTTCTGTAAGAATCTCGCTCTCTGCCTTGAAACATCCAAAGTGGACAGTTTCGATACGAGTTAAAGCAGTTTGTCTGTCAGACTCTCGTTCCCTGCATTGAAGCATCCAAAGTGGACGGTATCGATATGAGTTATAACTAATGTCAACTTCATGGGTAACATGGGTTTTTTCTTGACATAAGCTGTAACGAGAAGGTAAACTTGCCTGCACCTATAAACAGGGCGGGGTCGTTAACATTGGATACAAGAAATATGCTTAAGCAGGTTCATGAGTGCATGCTGGAGACGGACACTGCGATTGATTATAGATCAGGCTTTGCTTGTTTATCACATAAGGGATATAATCCTCTATTTAACAAGGCACGAGCCTTTCAACCTAAGACCGGAGTGTATTTTGGTTATATCAGACGGTATTGGCTTTTATCTTTGTGTGTCCTTATGATTTGGGGGCAAAATTACATTATTGCATGTGTAATTTTAGTGACAGAGAATGGATTATGCTAGGCGTCTTTGGTGAGCGCTCTTCTGTTTCATGTGCCTGTTATCCTATCCACATTAGGCCTAGAAAGTGGAACTCTAAATTTCCAAAAACCGTGCAGAAATAATGATGTATCATCATCATCACGTGACATATTCTTTCCAAGATATATTCGTTTTTGTCTTTGCACTTGATGTCCTGAACCCGACTCTATCTGGTGCCAATCTGCCTGCCCCCTCCAATGATATCTTCATACAGTTATTAATGTCATCTGTCAATCTCCTTCTATGTCTACATCTTTTTCTACTTCCCGAAATTCTTCCCTCTAATATGCGTATTTCCTTGCCATTGTGTCTTTTTATATGTCCGACTTATTTCAGTTTTCTATGTAAAATTGTATTCACCAGCCATCCTTCTTCTGTATTCAGCATTTTCCAATCCTCACTGTTCCTTATCTTTTCTGACCAGGAAATTCTTAATATTGCCCTATAACACTTCAGTTCTTCTTCTTCAGCGTTAATTCTCAAATTCCTGCTGGATCTTTCTTGTAGCAGGAGCATGATCCTACTAGATTTCCAGTAGGATGTAGTCCAGAGGATGGAAATGTTTTGTGTCGCTGTTTCATTTGAACAAATGGTTCAACACATCCGTCTTCGGCGGTACTTCAGTTCAAAAACCGTTATTGTTTTTGCTGTTATACTATTTATTGTCCAAGCCTCACTTTCGTAAGATGCAACTGGAAAAATGTATGATCTAAGAAGTATAACTTTTGTCTCTGTACAACAATTTTTCAATATATTTTTCATTTCTTTTAATTTCGTTATCGTTATCGCTAATCTCTTCCTATGTATGTCTAGTGATGTATAGTGTATAGAATTATCAACAGGAATTATGGATAGAATTATCTACAGGAACAATAATCCTGCACATTTTACATATCTTCTGAGAAAAACGCACCATGGATTTGCTCAACGTAAAATGATGTTTGCACACATCCAATAACCGATTGTTTCACAGTGAGTCGGCCGAGAACTATTTGTCATTTTCTAATCGCGTGACATTCCTGTAATTTTATTAATTCCACTTCCTGAAATATTTTCATTACATTATCTGTGAGTGAACTGAATAATTTGTAGAATCAATGGGAATTGCTGCTAAATTCAAGATATCTTGAAAACATGGCTAATATTAGGGCAGGTACTTTCTGGTTTACATCTGTGTAAATCAAACAAGAATGACTACAATATAGCCAGCGTGTCCATTGCTTTTAATATTTGTGTGCTTGATATAAGCATTGTCCCATTTATCTGAATGTGTGGGCGGAATATTTCCACACGCAAAAAATAAAATCCAGAGGAAAAAAAACATACACTAACCTTTCTTTTTCCAAAATGTTGGGTAACTTAAACTTAAACCAGGCTTACATAATTTTATTTCCTCACAGACATATAAAGGACTCTTTGTTTTGCAATTGTCAACATTTGAATCCTGCTTATATTGCTTAAATAAATATAAAACATTACCTTATTATGCACTTTCAGAACATGTAAAGTTTTTTTAAGCACTCACAAATGAAAAAAAAAAAAATTTTGGTTCTGGAATATAAAATATTTACAATTTCCTTATGAATGTCTCTGTATCGTTTCCTCTGTCTCTTATCTTGTTTGTCTGTCTGCTGGATACGTGTTGTCTGGGGCTTCAAATATTTACATGGCAATGAACCTTTAAAGAATTGTAAGCTGATGTTAATTCACGCGTTTAATTTTTTTCATTTAAAATTTACAACATTGTCACACAACAATTCCGCTCTAATTTTCTTTTCTTTCATCTTTCTCTATTTCTCTCTGTCTTTAATAATTTGATTTATCTCTACATATGCATTTACGTATTACTATATTTGATTCTTCATTTCCTTAACTATTTTAATCCTTCATTATTACGACCTGTATTCCAGTTATCGTACTGTATCTCATTCCCTCACTCTCTACTTGTATCTGTCCATTTTCTCTCACTGTCAATATTTACATTTGTAGGTCCATTTTTTCAATCCATCACTCTTTAAATGTATCTGTCAATTTTCTCTCACTGTCATTCTCTACATTTATCTGTCAATTCTCTCTCACAATATCGCTATATTTATTTGCCCTTTTTCTCTCACCATGTCACTACATCTGCCCATTTTATCCCCATCCATGCACAACATTTATCTGTCCATTTTCTCTTCCACCATCACACAACATTTATGTGTCCATTTTCTCTTCCTCCATCACACAACATTTATCTGTCCATTTTCTCTTCCTCCATCACACAACATTTATCTATCCATTTTCTCTTCCTCAATGATACTATGTTTATCTATTAATTTTCATTCCTTCCATCATTCTACTGGTATTTTTCTATTTTCTTTCACTCTATCACTACTCTGTCACTACATTGTATCTGTTCATTATCTCTCCCTCCGTTATTCCCTTAATATATCTCATAGATTTCCTCCTAATTTATCTTCATAATTCTTCCTCGTAGAAAGGGTGCCAGTTTGAAAACATCAAAACCAAAATTCTACCATGCTATTTTTGTCCTCATCCCCGGCTATGATTGTTAGGAATCTCAATCCTCTCTTGTCCTTAATATTATCAACATATTCTTTCCTTTCTCCTCCTTCTTCTCTCACTCTCAACTGTGCACTGCATTTCAGTCTTGGAAAGATATTCATGCATCACCCTGTGCCAAATTCACACACGTTTGAGACGCTTCACCACTATCAGCAGATGTTCGTTCGAGCCTGTAAGAACAGTTATTGTGTTTCTGATACGAGTTGTATGGTCTGTGTAAGGAATGAGTAACACTCGTCTGTAACATTTATTTCCAAAACCCGTATTTTTCTCTCTACCTCCACATAAGTGTCCAACTCTCATATCCGTACACAACAAAATCTATTACCAAAGATTCAAACCTCACATCCGTACCCAAAGATATTTATTATTAAAGGTTTAACTGTCACATCCGTACACAAGATTCAACTCTCACATCGGTACATATGATCCTACTCTCACAACGGTACTTATAATCCGACTCTCATATCCGTACACAAGATCCATCTGTCATATCCGTACACAAGCCACAACTAAAACATCCACACACAAAATTCATCTCTCACATCCGTACATATGTTAAAATTCTCACATCCATACATATGATCCAATTCTCACATCCGCACATAAGACTCAACTCTCACATCCGTACACAAGATACAACTCTCACATCCATATACAGGACCCAAATTTCACATCCATATACAGGACCCAACTCTCACATCCATATACAAGACTCAACTCAAACATCCGTACACAAGATAAAACTCTCACATCCGTACACAAGATAAAACTCTCACATCCGTACACAAGATAAAACTCTCACATCCATACACAAGACCCAAATTTCACATCCATATACAAGACCCAACTCTCATATCCGTACACAAGATCCATTTCTCACATCCGTACACAAGATCCAACTCTCACATCCGTGCATATGTTAAAATTATCACATCTGTACAGAAGACCCAACTCTCACATCCGTACACAAGACCCAACTCTCACATCCGTGCATATGTTAAAATTATCACATCCGTACAGAAGACCCAACTCTCACATCCGTACACAAGACCCAACTCTCACATCCGTACACAAGACCCAACTCTCACATCCGTACACAAGACCCAACTCTCACATCCGTACACAAGAATAATGTATTTTCAAAGATTTATATAAGCTAATCTACCGTGTATTCGTTCTTCTTTTCCATATGATGTTCAATATGGACAGTACAGCCTAGACTATTTCCAAGACTAGAGTTTCTAGACTACACTATTTCTTTACTATAAAGAAATTATAGTGCTTCCATTGTTGCTCATATCAAACCTTAAGTATTTAAATGTATTCACTTCTTCTAATATCTGTCCATTTATCCAGAATATGAACATGAATCTGGTTATCACTGAAATATTTTCTTACTTTTCTCCATGTTACATTTGATTCCAAGAAATAACATTTACCAATTTTTATTATGTTTTGAATTCCTGAAATTCTTTCTCGCTTCTCAATGATGTCAGATCGATGTCCGTTCACCATTCTCTATATTTCGCTCTCCATTTTCCTCGCAAGTTATCTACCAAGATTTCGTCTTACTCTTCATATGGCATCTTCTTCTTTGTCAACCACATCCATCCTTTCTACCATTATTTGTACCACATCTCTGTTTTTCATATCCATACTTCGATCTATTTTTCCCCTACTCTTCATTTCTTTCTTTATACTTTTCATATCTTTCTCCCTACATTTCATCTCTTTCTGCACACATTTAATTGTTCTCCCTAATCTTAAATTTCTTCCTCCCTCCCTACTCCTCATCTCTCTCTACCTACTCTTCATCTCTTTCTCCCTACATTTCATATATTGTTTCCCTCAATTACATCTCTTTCTCCTTACATTTCATATATTGTTTCCCTCAATTACATCGCTTTCTCCCTACATTTCATATATTGTTTCCCTCAATTACATCGCTTTCTCCCTACATTTCATATATTGTTTCCCTCAATTACATCGCTTTCTCCCTACATTTCATATATTTCCCCCAAAATTACATCGCCTTCTCTATACATTTCACAACTTTATTCGTACACTTTACCACTTTCATTCATTTTCTGAATTATCCTCTTCTATGTTCAACCTGAAACTCCTCTGTCATAGCATGATGTAGTGCAGAGAACAGAATATGCAGTCACAGTTTACAGCGCGACAGCGATATCTGCTTCCTTGAGCAAAAAAAAAACCATCCCAAGGAAACCACAACCTAAATTTATTTAGTGTATTGAATTGAGAAAGCTGGAATACGAGGTTTTCGTCTGTACCAATATGTCAATTTTGCCGTATACAAATTTCCTCATATACCGTTGCGCCAAGTTTCCATGTACCAATATGTTGAATTTCTATCCGCACCAATATGTCAAGTATCCCCTATACCAACATGCCATGCTTCCTCCGCCAGTACCAACATGCCAAGTTTCCTTTTGTACAATATGCCAAATTTCCATCCGTATCAATATGCCAAGTTTCTCCCTGTACCAATGTGCCAAGTTTCCCCTGTACTTATATGTTAAATTTCCACCTGTACCAATATGTCAAGTTTCCCCTATACATATATGTCAGGATCAACCATCCCGTACTAATATGCCACGTTTCTGCCCGTACCAATATGGCAAGTTTCATCCTGTACAGTAAGTCATGTCTCCCTGTACCAATATGTCAAGTTTCCCTTGTATCTATATGTTAAACTTCTACCCGTACCAATATGTCAAGTTTCTACCAGTACCAATATGGCAAGTTTCTACCTGTACCAATATGGCAAGTTTCTACCCGTACCAATATGGCACGTTTCCTACTGTACAATAAGCTAGGTTTTCATCCGTAACAATATGTCAATTTCTTTCTGTACAATATGCCAAGTTTCCATCCGTACCAATATGTCAAGTTTCCACTTGCACCAATATGCCAAATTTCCTCATGTACAAATATTTCACGTTTCCTACCATAAGAATATACCAAGTTCCCCCTCCCCCTAGCTGCACCAATATGCCAAGTTTCCCCCTGTACCAATATACCAAATCTCCCTCTGTACCACATGTCAAATTTTGATGTTAGCTCTTCTTCACTCTCTATACACAGCTCTCATATTTACTTTCACCTCTACTCCCCAATTTTCTCTTTGATTTTTATCCATCTTTATTGCTATCTCTTCTTGTCTCTCAATCCAGTTCTCAACCCTTTATCTTGAACTATTTTCTTCCCTTCTCTGTTATTTACCACTAAGTTGCTGTATTTTGTTTTATGACCTTAATTATCTCCACTGCCCCCCCTCTTCTTATGTATATGCTAGCGCGCTCGAAGTCTGATGGGAATTCCATTATATAATGAAGTTCCCTCCCTCCTTTTTTCCCCTATTATTTTGACCACATTTTTACGCTTTTAATTGTGGAAACACAGAAGAACTAGACGTATTTAACAGAATGAGAAAAGGCTAAATAAATATATTGATATACAGGATAAATATACAGGGGATGACAACAGAAATATGGTGAATACTTAGAAAGTCATTATTCATTGATGTAGACTATAATATCTGGAGTTTTTGATTTTTTTAGAAATTTTTAGGAGTGGGCACCGCGAACGAGTAATTATATTAATATAAGTACAGTGAACTCAACCATGAATGTCTAGATACGAGAATGTGTTATATGATTTACGACGTCACGGCTAGAGTTAGTTGCAAAGAGAGACATTGCTGGTCGTTACCTTGTGATACTGTTACTGGGTGTTACTGTGAATAATAGAAACATATAAAATCGGGGAGTTATAGAAACAAAAATATCACAAGGCACTTAACGGGATTTGAAGCAGGTCGTTCGGCTGGCACCGTATACGCCTCTCAACCTGTGTCAACATGTTTTCCGAATACTATCACATAGCATCACATTCTATCACATAGCATCACATTCTATCACATAGTATCAAATTCTATCACATAGCATAAAATTCTATCACATAGCATCACATTATATCACATAGTATCAAATTCTATCACATAGCATCAAATTCTATCACATAGCATCAAATTCTATCACATAGTATCAAATTCTATCACATAGCATAAAATTCTATCACATAGCATCACATTCTATCACATAGCATCACATTCTATCACATAGCATAAAATTATATCACATAGCATCACATTATATCACATAGTATCAAATTCTATCACATAGCATCACATTCTATCACATATCATCAGATTCTATCACATAGTATCAAATTCTATCACATGGTATCAAATTCTATCACATAGTATCAAATTCTATCACATGGTATCAAATTCTACCACATAGTATCAAATTCTATCACATAGCATCAAATTCTATCACATATCATCAGATTCTATCACATAGCATCAAATTCTATCACATAGCATCAGATTCCAGCTTAACGGATCTGGTTCAAATTTCAACTACTACCGCCTGTTTGGTCATATAAAGAGACATAACTGTTTAGAAAGACAAATAATGGAGGAAAGAGTACCTAGCTAGAGGAGAAAGGGCAGACCAAGAAGAAGATGGACTGACGACATTAAAGATAACATGAATACATCGCTAGAAAATGCAAGCCACATCGCCCATGACAGACAGAGGTTCCGAGAGTTCATTGGGAAGACAACGTTCTGGAAGGAATACGTCACATGACATACCTTCTGATTTTTACAGGACTATGAGATTTCTGTTCTGAAGTTTTGAACGATATTGGCGAGAAATTGTTAAGCTTGCTATAATGTACTGGAGACAATTATCACTACTACAGTTATAGACTGTATACGTTTGAACTATACTGACGAGAGCTTGTTAGGTTGGCTATAACGTTGTCCTGGAGACAATTATCACCATTACAGTTATAGAATGTATACGTTTGAACTATACTGACGAGAACTTGTTAGGCTGGCTATAACGTCGTACTGGAGACAATTATTTTCCGCATTATAGATATACAATGTGTAATTTTTAAGGGAGCTCCCAGCAATGTGTGTGGTTATAGTCACGACCGTCTCCAATAATACCTTTTATTTAGAATTGTCACATGGCCGAATGGGGGCTTTGTTGGGCTTTTGCTTGATCACTATTTATATACTTGGAGTCGCCTTGGCTATTTTTGGCATGCAATTCCAAGTATATAAATAGTGACCAACCGGATCCCAACAATAAATTAAAAAACGTAAAGAATCGCATCCTAATCAATTAAGTTGAAAGTTCTTTATTCGGGGACGTTCATGTTATAGCCACCCTTAACGTGACGTTTTTTTTGTTTTGTTTTTTGCTGTTTTTTTTTAAAAAAAGGTTATTTAATTTTTGGATGCACACTTGCCTGTGATGGGGATCGAACTCGGTACCTTGACCATCACAGATGCTCTCTGTACCATTTCGCCACAGAGCCGGACTTAATGAAGTAAGTGCACGTAAACCATAAGGAAGCATTCGAAACGTCAAAATGCCTGACCAACCTCGAAGATACTGAGCAATAATAGACGTGTAAGTTAAAACATAGAAACAATTGGGAACACTTGATGTGTAAGTAAAACATGGAAACAACAGCGAATACTTGATATGCAAGCAAGACATGGAAATACTAGGGAACACTTGATGTGTAAGTAAATCATAGAAACAGCAGGGAACACTTGATGTGTAAGTAAATCATAGAAACAGCAGGGAACACTTCATGCTAAATAAAACATGGAAACAGTAGGAAACCTACTGCGGATCAACTTTTCCAGGTAATGGCTGTACCACTAGGAAAGAGATATTATTTTCCCCTTCCAAATGTTTTCAGATAGAGAGCTAATATGTATTTTAAAGGAAACCACGCCATCCCCCCCCACTCTTCATCCCAACACTTTGCAAAGTCTTATGTATTGTCGGTGTTGATATGATTGTGTCTATAGTCATGAACATCTAGGATATAATGCCTACTGGTCAATGGAAAATCAAACCTTCTTAATGATTCATTTGACTATTCCCGTGCGGGAAGGGGGGGGGTGCAACGGATATCACATTGCTCTCGTGCGGACCCAGAGTTAATAGATGATGAAGATCATAAAAGTGTCTTCTGTGGTACTTCAATCGGCGGGCGTCACAAAAGTGTCTTCTGTGGTACTTCAATCGGCGGGCGTCACAAAAGTGTCTTCTGTGGTACTTCAATCGACGGGCGTCACAAAAGTATCTTCTGTGGTACTTCAATCGGCAGGCGTCACAAAAGTGTCTTCTGTGGTACTTCAATCGGCGGGTGTCACAAAAGTGTCTTCTGTGGTACTTCAATCGGCGGGCGTCACAAAAGTGTCTTCTGTGGTACTTCAATCGGCGGGTGTCACAAAAGCATACACCAATGAGAAATTTAAAAAATTGTATGAGTCAGATCAGCCGAGATGAATGTTTTTTGTACTATACACTGAAGTACTATCTTGACTTGTGAGTGTCAGGTGGAGAACGCATGTACAGTATACATTAATGGAAGGAATGGTAATTGGTAAAGGACACAAGGATAATAGAAATACTATAGGTATTAAAACATCAAGTAATGAATATAAAAAGTCTCTGAGTCTACACATCTGGGATAGAAACAGAAAATGTGGAGAATAAAAGTATTATTTCCAGAAATGAAGACTATCATCAGAAGCTCCCAAAACACGGAATGGCAGCTAACCCATGGAATAAAATAGACATTTGTTCCACAGGCTAGAACGAAAGGAATAAACAATAATTGTAAAATTGGAAACAGGCCACAACAGAATTAAACAACACAATTACAAAAAGTTGGTGTTGAGGACACCGAAAGGTGCTCATATGAACAGTTTAACTAAAAGACAGAACATATATGTAAAACTGTCCACTGTACCAAACCACAAGACCATCTGTGAGAACTGTGACCATCTGAAACAGATCTGACGGGCAAGCTGTCTCGGGGCTGCTGACGCAGTACAGTTCATTTTTTAATCCATATCAGCTTCGGCTGAGAACGAGGAAGAAGAACAAGAAGAATTATAGCCACCCTTTTTCTTCAGCGTTCATTCTCAAACTCCCGCTGGATCTTTCTTGTAGCAGGACAATGCTACTACTAGATATCCAGCAGGATGTAGTCACGAGAATGGAAATGCGTTTAATCGCCGTTTTATTTGCGCCAATGGCCCGACACATCCGTCTTCTGTGGAATAGCCACCCTTCAATGCGTCGTTTAAAAAAAGACCCGTGTAACTATACGTCTAGAAATTTTTGTGTTTGATTTTATTTTGACTGCAGTCTCATCTGTTATCACGCACGATGTACAGTTTGATTTCTCGCTATTATTATCAAGTAACTTATGATCTCCAAGAGTTATGTGAAGCTCTAGTTTTCGTTGTTGTGGCTAGTATTTGAAAAGATATCTGCTAACCAAGTTGTTTAATAGTATTTTTTTAGAATATGTACTATTTTTGTTTGTTCACTGCCAGACTCCATATTTCATTGTACTATTATTTCCCATATGTCCATCGTCGCTCTCAATGTAACAACAATACGTCTGCTGAGAGGATAGCTCAGGGCACCCAATATTCCAGTTCAAATGATAACCTAAAGGGTCATCCTAAATTTATATATATAACTGTCATGTGACGTATTCCTTCCAGAACGTTGTCTTCCCAATGAACTATCTCAACCTCTCTCTGTCTTGGGCGATGTGGCTTGCATTTTCTAGCGATGTATTCATATTATCTTTAATGTCGTCAGTCCATCATCTTCTTGGTCTGCCCCTTCTCCTCCTCCCAGGTACTCTTCCCTACATTATTTGTCTTTCTAAACAGTTATGTCTCTTTATATGACCAAACAGGCGTAGTTTTCTTTTTGTTATTGTGTTTAGTAACCAACACTCTGGAATATTCAGTGTGTTTATAATATCTGAGTTTCTGATTTTATCCTTCCATGATATTCTAAGTATCTTTCTGTAGCATTTCAGCTCGAAGGCGTTGATCTTCTTTGCCGCTGTTTTACTTAGAGTCCATGTTTCACAGCCGTATGTTGCAACCGAAAAATAAAAGTTCGTAACATTAGCACTTTCGTTTCTATTTTGTTGTTTTTCCATATGTTTTTCAGCCGTGTTATTTTGCAATATGCCATTGCCAATCTCTTCCTTATTTCTGCCATGCAGTCTCCTGCACCGTTGATGTTTGCTCCTAAGTATTCAAATTTATCCACACATTCTATCTCGGTATTGTCTATTCTGATTTTTGGTTGTTGTGTTGTTATATCTGTTGACATGATTTTTGTTTTCTGCGTGTTTAAATACACATTTTGTGCTTCGCTATATTTCTTTGTGTTCTTGATTAGTTGTTCCAATCCCTTTATATCGTTTGAAAGAAGTACTGTGTCGTCTGCGTAGCGAAGTTGCGGGATTAGGAATCCACCTATGTTTAAAGCGTGGTAGTCAGTGTTGTGTATGTCTTCTCTCACGTTCCTCATTATACTTATATAATAAGATATAATACTTATATATAACTAGAGTCCATATACTCCAGCCACTGTCGGCGTAGATACTGTGGTGACCAGCAGACAATCAAAATCTAAGCGTGCTATCACAATTAATAATAATCAAGTGCCGTGCTAACTGATGCAGACGATCAATTACTCTCTGACATGTCAAAATGTTAAATAATTTTCTAACCCTATCGTCCGCTGTCTCATTTTTCATCAACCTCACTCATTATCACTATTATTCCCAGCCACGTTGGACAATGTATATTATAGGATTGTGTTTTTTTCTTCCATGTCAGAGTGTACCACCATGACAAGAGACAGAGGATGTTGGAGGTCTGTTGCAGCCAACCTTTGTTGCGGTGATGACACTTAATGATCATAAAACACAAAGGATGGTTTAGATGCTGAACAAAATGGAAACAATAGGTGAAGATAGAAAAACATGGAAGAGATTTATTGAGAAAATGGAAACAATAGGTGAAGATATAACAACATGGAAGAGATTTATTGAAGATCTAGGCTACGTTATGAGCAGAAGGTGAATGTGTATATGTGTGTGTGTGTGTGTGTGTGTGTGTGTGTGTGGGCGCGCGCGCGCGCGCAATTTATTATATAGGGATTTTATGGCTGGTTATTATAGTTTTTACCATTTTTTTTCCGCTCCGGTGTCGTCATTCAAATACCTGTACCAGAATAAGTAAATATCAGTGCTAAAATTAGAACTGTCCTAGATAGTAATAACCTTTTTACACCTCGGTTTTGGTACTATGATAGCTAGTCTGAGTCGAGTTTATAATCAAACTTCACAGAATCACTGATTTCACAGTGATCATAGGTAACTCCTTCCATTAACACCGAGTTCTCTTGGTTCTACACCTACATCTGTTATATTCCCTAGAAATGTTTTCCATTAATATTAACACCGAGTTCTCTTGGCTCTGGACGTACATCTGTCATATTCCCTAGAAATGTTGTCCCATTAATATTCGTATTACTTCTATACTTCGATAATTTTTTTGTTTGTTTTCATTTTGTGTACATTTATCAATATGATGTTTCATGCTCATGCTTTTTAAATAACCGATAATTAATTTTTGTTCAGGACGCTACTTTTCTTCCTTCTTTCTCTCTTCCCCCCCCCCCCCGCCTTTAATTTCTAAAATTCATTAGTCGCTATGTGTTTGCTAAATTCATTTCTTTTTAGTAAAAAACAACATCGTCTGGGAAATTCAAATGTAAAGTTGTTATTTTAATACGACACTTTTGTTTAAAATAAGGTTTAAAGTGGGTTTTTTTCTCCTCCTCGTTTGCTTTGATATCGTTCATTTATTTCTGGTTTTTCTTCTGCCTATCAAATGATTCTGAATCACTTTATTTCCATTTTCTTCAACTGAGATCACATAAATACACAGAATGCTATTCGTATGTTTGCTGTTTCGCGATTTTCCCAGTAAAACTTTTAGTGAATCCTTGATTATTATGTCTGCCCACATCACTCTATCTCGTGTACTGTCAATAATTTATGATACCGATGTTCTCCCTTGCCACGATGCCAAACTGTCCAACTTCTTCCCTCGTGGTCCTCTGAATTATGAGTAGTCTATTAATTATGAGCGATCTAACACCAACGATCCATCAACTAACTAACGATCCATGTACTATGAGCCATGAATATAAGACCCACTATGAGCCATACATGTGCTAAGAACCATATATGTCATATGAGTCCTTTATGTATTATGAATCATCAATGAACTATGAGCAACATGTATACTGTGGGTCATTTATGAACAATGAGCCACAAACTATATAAGAACTATGAACTATGAGCGATATATGAACTATGAGTAATCTATGAATTATAAAAGAACTAGGAACTATGAGCCATATATGAAAAATGAGCCATCTTTTAACTACGAGCTATCTATAAACTGTGAGCCATTTATGAATTATAAGCCATATATGAATTATGAGCGATCTATGAATTATAAGCCATATATGAACTATGAGCGATCTATGAATTATGAGCATTCGATGACGAAGAATAAATACAACAACACATAACTAATATACGCTCCATATTTTCAAAGAAAGCTAAACCATAACATTCATTAATACCGTAGACGTGTGAGATGTTAGCGATCTCATATTACAGCTGTTCAGCTATATGAGGACGGTAGCCATCTCCTCTCCCTCGCAGTCTTTACCTCCCGGATTAATGCAGTGCCCAATTAAGGTTGTGTCGACTCGAGAGCCTCAATTGGGGAATAAACACAGGATCGCTCATATGTGAAGACCGTGCGTTAACCTCTTCGCACCCAAACAAAAAAAAACTTCTAACCCCTGCGCCACGCAGATCCCCGCGTATATTTGTTAACGACGTTGATCAATCTGAATTAAAATATGTACAACTGTCTGGATCAGTTGATATGTCAACGTTATTCGGGTATGGTGGCATCAATAGCTAGCACAATAATCAATCAGGTATTCAGAATGAAGAAATTCTAAGCCCGTGAGTTGTCAAGTCATGAAAAGGTAACAAAGAATAGTAATATATGTAATGTATGTCATAAGCGATGATTTTTCATTCATTCATTTTTCCGTTAGCGCATAGGGCAGAGGTCAGATCTCTCCAATTCTGTCTGTTCAAATGTATTCTGTGCAGCTCTTGAATAGTATGAATATTGATTGTTCCCCGCCGAAGACGGATGTGTCGGGCCATTGGCGCAAATAAAACGGCGACACAACGCATTTCCATTTTCTGGACTACATCCTGCTTGAAATCTAGCAGGACCATGATCCTGCTAGATCCAGTGGGAGTTTGAGGATGAACGCAGAAGAAGAAGAAGATTGTTCTACTTTCTCTAAGTATTGTTCTTCTAAGCTATGATAAAGGATGGTTTAATATGTGGAGTATCTGCTAGATTTCTTAGAAAGTCAAAGAAATTCAAAAATGTATAATTAAAATCGAATGTGTCGCGCTGAAAGGCTCAGATATAGTTGTACATGAAATAAAAAATAGTTCTGTTCGCATGACAACACACTGATAACCGGCGTAAGTCTGAGAACATGCGTGAAAATCTTAAATTTTAGCTTTCGAAATCTGAGAATATCACAATCTGTACATCCTTCTTCCGATAGTTTAAGATGTATATGTTTAAATAAATTTATTTTCTCCTAAACAAACTTCTCTAATCTTGTGTATCTCATAAAGTGTTTCCTATATCTTTGATTCTAGTGTTATTTGTCTGTCAGTATGTATGATGTCATTGAAAGCTGTGTATTTCCGTGACATTCGACAGTACTATACGATCTCTGTACAAAATTAATTAGAACTTCATTTGTTACGTTTCATTATTATTGGTGTACTCAATTTTTTTATTGGTAGTCACTATTTATATTCTTGGAATCATGTGGAAAAATAGCACATATCGACCAATGAAAATACACGGAAATAGTCAAAATAGACCTCTCAGGTCTAGAGGTCAAGAAATTGCTTCTTTGTGCTACGAGTCACTGTATCAACTGCGCAATTGACATGAGCCTTTTATCTTTCATAAATGTTGTAATGTCAATGCTGTTAAACATATCTGGACTAAATACTCACAATTCATGAGACATAGTGTCACCAATAAAATAAGTGAGTATACAGAGACTTCACAGACATATGAATACGCATAAATATCGATACATATATAAATGTATAACTCCGTAACTCTATGTCTTTGCTGTTCGCTATAGGCTTATTTACATTACGTTTACGGACGAAATTTGGCACCGTTGTAATTTAGCTCAAATGGACATCTAGTCGAAATTTTATTAACTCTTATGTAGTCCGGGAAAGCTGACCATTGATATGATTGATTAACTTTTTACCTCTTCCCGCTGCACAAATGTCAAACAAGCGTAAACAAATAATAACAGCTCTAAACGGTAGGAATTAATATTGTAGCATTTCAATCGACGTTTACTCTGTTTTAACAGGTTTACTATTCTTTCTCCTTGCATTTTGCTAATGTTGTTTACTGTATCAGAATATTGTTTATATGTGCAGTTCTAGTGTGTTCGTAAATTGAAATCCATCGTTCGTTGAATTCTCATGAGTATCGGTCGCTGTACTGAGAATACTTATAAAAATGTTGATATATAAATGTTAAATTTGCGTCAAATTTCGTATGTATCGATTAAGTTCATAGAAAAGCGAATCATTTCTGAACAATATTTTGTTTTCGTAGTTCGACCTCATAGATTGTGGGTTTATTTTTATTTAATTGTAGAAAGCTGTGGACTGTACAGAATATAGAACAATAAGTATAATGAGCCATCTAACTAAAATACTTCTCAAGATAATACATGAAAGAATTAAGAACAAGATAGACATGGTCGGTGAAGAACAATTCGGTTTCAGGAAAAACAAAGGAACCAGAGAAGCTATACTGAGTATCCGACTAGTGATAGATAAATATATAGAAGTCCAAAAAAGTATCTATATTTGCTGCATAGACTACAGCAAGGCCTTTGACAGAGTACAATATGAAAAATTAATCAAATGTCTTCAAGAAATAGGCATAGATGGAAAAGACATCAGACTGATTAGAAATATATATTGGGAACAAACTGCATCAATAAGGTGTGAAAACAGCTACTCTCCATACATAGAAATAAGAAGAGGGATGCATTTTATCACCAAGCCTATTTAATATCTACACAGAGAATATCTTTAAAAGTATAGAAGAAATACCAGGACTCAAGATCAATCGGAAAATAATAAACAACCTTAGATATACAGATGACACTGTTCTTTTGGCAGAAAGTGAACATGAACTACAAAGACTAATAGATCAAGTCAATAAATCAAGTAATGAATATGGACTGGATATAAATATCCAAAAAACAAAAACCATGATAATCAGCAAAGACACAGAAGAACAGGAGATAAACATAAACATACAGGGAGAGAAACTACAACAAGTAAAACAATATCAATATCTTGGACACATAGTCACAAATGATGGCAGATGTGAAACATAAGATAAAAGGAATATAGGAATGGCTAAAAGTACCTTCAATGACATGAGGAAATTATTAATATCTAAACAAATTACAAACAAGTTAAAAATGAGAATTATAAAATGCTACATCTATTCCATATTAATGTATGGCTCAGAAACATGGACACTAAATAAACAATTAGAAGACAAAATTGATGCCTTTGATATGTGGGTATATAGAAGAATAGGGAGAACATCATGGAAAGAGAAGAAAACAAATAAAGAGGTGCTAAAGACACTTAATATGAAGAAAGAACTACTAAGAGAAATAAAGATCAGGCAAATAAAATAGTTTGGACACATTAAAAGACATGACACCTTATTCAAGACCTTACTTGAGGGTAAAGTCAAAGGGAAGCGAGCAAGAGGTAGGCAGAGATACACGTGGGAGAGTAACATCACACGATGGACAGGTTACAGTCTAGTAGAGTGCACCACCAAGACAAGAGACAGGAGATGTTGGAGAGACGTTGCAGTCAACCTTCGTTACGGGACGGCACTTAATGATGATGATGATTAAAGTCGTTGGCGCATTGGAAAAATAATTCCCGTCTAATCCTTGTTTTGATTTTTTTCTATTTTAAACGTATCCCTTCAAATCACATAGGTCTATATATTCTATAAACACATTCTATTCTCTAGGACCTAATGGATTTATTTTTCCTTGTCGACTTCTGAAAGGTCGGAATATCAAAAATATTAACAAATTATTACTCCTCTTTCAACTCACCCTGGAAATGCAGAGTATTACTGCTATAATATGCGTGTGCGTGCGTGTGTGTGCGTGCGCGTGTGTGTGTGTGTGTGTAGTGCTTTTTTCTGAGTATACGCAGGTATGCTCCGTATACTCACCTTTTGTTTTATTATATTGATTCTGAGCAAGAATATTTCCTGTCCAAGAAAAAGCAAAAATTATACGGTGAAACACTCGACTTGACTTTTTGCTAAACAGTCAAGGACACTGACTCAAGCTGTCTGACTAGCAAAATAATCGAATTGTGGATTTATTACTGGAGTCTCCCCCTTTTACTGGTAATAAAATTAATTACGAAGTTATTCTCCCGTTTAGAAATACATGATTTCACCTTGACAAAAACTGGACTATTTAAACCTTGTCTTTCATACTTTATTCAGTCCTGCTGGTTAATTAGGTTTATCCATGTTGAAGTACTTGACTTTTCCCGGATTTTATTGGTCATTTTGTGTCAACAACCAATGAAAATCACGATAAAAGACAATGCATCACTTTAGAAGGATAAATCCCAATCTATCCCACATGTTTTGTAATGTGAGATGGTGACGAACACAGAAATACCGTCCTCCAGTATTAATGGATTATCAATCTAGCACTGACAGATAGCTCTGGCTGATCACTGGACCTTGACGTTGGTCACGCCTGGGCATACAAATGGTTGTTACACATTTTGAAACAAAACATTATCTAGTTGAGGTAGTTATTTACCAAAGTCGTTTTAAAAAAAACGAAATTTGTGCTATGAATTGAAATGAACATTACGTAGAAACTAGATTCCACATAATACAATTCAGAGCTGTGTGTACACACAGATGATCTAAAGAAAAAAAATTTCTAGCACAATAACAAACATCGTAAAGTATGTTATATATATCAACATTTCATTATAATTTTCTAAGCAACAAATTGTGTTTACGTGTGTTACATTCCTTATTACTCAGTTGTCTTAGCCGAAATCGATAAATGTTTGAATTCCTTCATTGTGCCATAGGTCAGAGATAAAAAAGTTACTCAGGAATATCAATGTTCGGCTTTGCAAAGCAGAGAACTTTCAAGATTTTCTGCCATCTGGCAAATTAGCCGATTTGTAAAAGAGCCAAATATGACCCATCTGCGTGCTCTTGAACCTATACATAACACCTAAAGTACAGAGCTATGACAATACTTATATATATATATAGATATATATATATGTCGAAAAATCCCACCTGGATCATTCCTCGATGTTATAAATCCTTGATTTTCGAAACCCCTCCACCCTTCCACCATTGATTTTTCCTTGAAAAATAATTTAGATATCGAGTGGTGTCACGTTAAATGTCCGAAGACGTTTACGCATTTCACCACTGCTAAAAGGTGTTCTTGATAACCTGCAGGTTTATTTATTTGCCGTCGAACGAATATATTTGTTTTTTTTTGTTCTATATAACTAATTTTTAACAGACGTATTTAGTGTATCACTTATATTCAATATCCTGAATCCTTTATTCAGCATCTTCATTGAGTGTCCGGTTTCCCGCTTTCACATCCGTATAAAACTATACTAATACATAAGTGATAAGTATAGACTGCTCTTTATAATAAGTAGTATTATACGATGTAACATAGGTTGTGTTTTCTCATCCCTGTATTGCTGAGACACGGCTCCCGGGTCGACCCAGCCTTTAATGGGTACCGGATTAATCCGGGAAGTAAAGACTGAGGAGATGAGATGGCTACCGCCCTCATTTGCAGAACCTCTGAAATGTGAGATCGCTAACATCTCGCACCCCTACGGCATTAATAAATGTTATGGGTTACTTTACTTTTTTTACTATTGCTGAGACACGAATGTTAAGTAAAGAATAACAAAACAACATTTACCTTCCATGCATGCACCATGAGGTGACTAATGAGAATTTAGGAGAAGTCAGTTCGAAAGGCGCAGATCACAGCAAAGCTGTAAACCATGACATAACGCATTTCCTTCTCCGAACTGCATCCTGATAATCTATAGGAGTGTCAGAATGAACTGAGAAGTATTATTATAAGTCGGAGGTTGTAGTTAGGCTAACATTTAACTTGTACTGTTGTGGTAATGTACTCTCCTTTATCCTCTGATGCGAGTCCACTTTGGTTATTTCAGATTTTTTAGACCATAAAATAGTTGAAGTCGTGGTTCAGGTAAAACTATCACCCCGACACTTTAGTTAAAGACATAATAACAGCGATATCCAGATGTATATCACTTTTTGCGGATGTCCGAGAAATTCTGAAAAAGTGAGCAAAAAAAAACCCCGACCTCTAGTTCACTAGAACCAGAGGTCAGGGTAAAAAAAAAAACGTCAAAAGATACAATCCTATAGTCTATACTAGAGGATTGTATCCTTCGCATTTTTTTTATCGACTGTATGATGCCTGCTTGATTCCTTTGTAGAATGGTCGCTGGATGCTACTCTGGTTCCTCTTCACAAACGCCATAGGTGACACAAAATACACCTTTTATATAAACAATTATCGGGCGTCAAAGACAACTGTAACGCTTAGAATTATGTAACTATAACTTTATTTATAGACAGGAGCATGACTTTCAGCAGTAGATGTCAGTCATATGACGAATATTAAATATAAGGTAACTCGCACAAATTTTGACTTTCGAGGGCATAATGTAAATTTGTAAACATCATAAGCAATATAGATGATTGTTTAAAAATTTTATAAAATAAAATGATTGTTATAGTGATTAGCGTTTCCAGCATGTTACATAAATACGTATAAAAGATTCGTGTGTATTGATTCGAAGCCAGCATCGTATCACATGAGGCATTCCTATAAGTGCTCCTTCTTCGTTCTAGCAGCCATCATAAAAGGAGCAAATCATGTTGCTGATAGTATAGTATACTACAGTATTTAGTGTAACCAACCTTTGTTGCGGAGACATCACTTAATTATGATATGGATACTATATACTCCTATAGTGTCTGAATAGATTGATCTTTGCTGTAATACTGCTCTTTTTCAAATCATACTCAACTTTGCTATTGCATCCCATAGCCAACTCGAGTCTTAACTTAATCTAATTTCCCGAGTTGCCATCATTACATATTTGGGACTAGATATATTTGAAGGTGGTAACCTCTTGAAGTTCGTGACGGTTTAACTGGATATTCGTGGGATCTTACTTGGCTTCACTGGTTATCAATATCTTGCTTTTCTCAAATGCTAAATTCCATGTCATATTTCTGACTGCCATCTTCCAACTTTGAGAAGAATTCCTGGAGTTCAGATTCGGAACCAGCCAAAAGATCGATATCATCGGCATAATGCAAGTTACAATGATCTACCGTCAATAGTTATCGACATTTGGAGATCTTGTACAACGTCCTGCATTATATATTCAAGATAGATGTTAAAAAGTACTGGAAAGAGTCTGCAACCCTGAGGCACATCCATCTTGAAAAATAATCCAATGTCATTCATTATGAAAACAGCACTGCTTGCTACTTCATACAGCGCTTCAATAACTTCTATGATGTTTGTGTCTAAGTTATATTGTCTGAGTATCTGCCACATACCTTGGTGCAACACACTCATCATCATCAAGTGCCGTCTCCGCAACGAAGGTTGGCTGCAACGTATCTCCAACATCTCCTGTCTCTTGTCTTGGTGGTGCACTCTGCTAGACTGTAACCTGTCCATCGTGTAATGTTACTCTCCCACTTGTATCTCTGCCTACCTCTTGCTCGCTTCCCTTTGACTTTACCCGCAAGTAAGGTCTTCAATAGGGTGTCATGTCTTTTAATGTGTCCAAAGTATTTTATTTGCCTGATCTTTATTTCTCTTAATAGTTCTTTCTTCATATTAAGTGTCTTTAGCACCTCTTTATTTGTTTTCTTCTCTTTCCATGATGTTCTCCCTATTCTTCTATATACCCACATCTAAAAGGCAACAATTTTGTCTTCTAATTGTTTATTTAGTGTCCATGTTTCTGAACCATACATTAATATGGAATAGATGTAGCATTTTATAATTCTCATTTTTAACTTGTTTGTAATTTGTTTAGATATTAATAATTTCCTCATGCCATTGAAAGTACTTTTAGCCATTCCTATTCTCCTTTTAACCTCCGTTTCACATCTGCCATCATTAGTGACTATGTGTCCAAGATATTGATACTGTTTTACTTGTTGTAGTTTCTCTCCCTGTATGTTTATGTTTACCTCCTGTTCTTCTGTGTCTTTGCTGATTATTATGGTTTTTGTTTTTTGAATGTTTATATCCAGTCCATATTCATTACTTGATTTATTGACTGGATCTATTAGTCTGTGTAGTTCATGTTCACTTTCTGTTAAAAGAACAGTGTCACACTATCATACTAGCAACCCACTATCAAGTGTCTTTATGAAATCAATGAAATTATGATCTATATGTTGATGCTGTAAGTGCTTTTCTATCACTATTTTCAAGATAAAATCTGATCTTTTATGTAGTATTTCTGCTTTACGGAAACCAACCTGCTCTTCTGCTAAAAAGTCTTCTAATTTAACTTGTATTCTTTTCAAAATCATATTTAGCATCACCTTGGTAGAATGTGACTAATAGTTTTGTAATATTTGCAGTTTGATTTTGGCTTTCTAAGGAAGAGGTATCACTAAAAATTGTGTCCATTTTCTAGGCCATGTTTTTCTAGCCCACATTTTCTGACAGAGGGAAGTCATAACTGTGATCATCTCATCTTCTGCGTCATCTTCTTCATTTTCACCTCATCTTCTGCGTGTTTTAGGAGTTCTGCCGTAATATATATATATATATATATATATATATATATATATATATATATATATATATATATATATATATATATATATATATATATATATATATATATATATATATATATATATATATATATATATATATATATATATATATATATATATATAAATTTATTTATATATATATATACATGAGGCGCATACATCACCAACTGGCAGTGCAAGAGAACCCGTAGTGCTAAGTCATCTCGGGTATACAGAATACAAAGTAATGTGTACAGGTCTCATGCTGTTCTCGCGGCTTGCATTTAGCCAGCCACTGCCTAGTTGTGTATTCCTGTTGCAGGTATTTTCTAAGCTGGCGCGAAACATCTGGCTAACAATATATGGATCAGCTTGAGACGATCTAGGTTACAACAAAAGGAGAATTGAATATTGTGCTAAAGAATATTTCAAAAGAGCACCTCTCGTTCTCACAGTTTATTAAACTGTCGCAGAATATTGTGCGACGATCTATACTGGAATGGTCAGTAAAGTTATCACGTCGCAATATCCTACGATTGTGAAATTAGTTATCAAGCCTCTGATATGTATTCAGAGCTGATAAAGGGTTTTATATTCTCGGGCATACAATTTAATGGACAGTCTAATTATATAAAATCAGTACACAGACAGCAGGACATCTCGTGCGAGATAGACGTAATCGATCCAAGTCCATCCCATGAGTACCAATTTCACCCTGGAAACTGTCACCCTGGGACATATTGGAGGCATACAATGTCCTCTGGACGATACGTTCTCCGATCGTAAATCACACGAGAAATCTTGCTGGTTCATTTAATAAATGCAGAAGAAGGGGGCGTAGATGTAAGAACAGAAACCAGACTCACAACACTAAAACGTATAGCAACATTGTTTATCAAACCAAAACATGGGATAAAGCCATATATTATCAAGTACAGAAGGGTTAGACAGTCCTTACGGATCTTGCTCATAAAAGATATAAACCACTGTAAGAGATTGTCCATAAATCATGCACCACATTTTTGGCAATTCTCCCTTCCTCCACTTCTCATCAACAAATTAACAATAATTCAACCCCTCCCCTGTTTAATTTGTCCCATTTTTCTTACCTCCTCCCCCCTCCTCCATAATCAGAATAGAAAAGAGAGAGAAAAAAGTCATAATTTTTCGAGATTTTTATAATTTTGTTTCAAAATTCGCACAATTTTATTGATGTATAAAAGCCAGTTTTATTGACGTCACTTTTGGCGAACCTCATTCCCTTGTCAACAACTGTCAAACTTTTCAAGACCCCCCCCCCCTCCCCCTTCCATCCTAATTGTTGATATAATTTATAAATTTATATAATTTAAATAATATAATATAATATAAATTTAAATAATATATAATTTATAATTTATAAATTAATTTATAATTTCTAAGACAGACTCGAAAGCACAGAAAGACAGCATTCCTGGTAATAAATATAATGCTATTTTAATAATAATAAAAAGAGAAGAACAAGAAGAAGAATTGTAAAGTATCTTGTAGAGAAACTTGATTATTCAACGATTATTGAATTTTGAGTCGCCACTGATACATTCAATCGTATCACCAGTACAATGGTGATTGGCGTTCGAATCACCGTGTTCGAAGAATTAGGTTTGCGAGGCGAGAACGACAAAACTCTGGCATAACAATCATGTTGGGTTTTTTTTCAATATTCTGTTCTATCTATATATTCGCTAAACCCTTTGTTGCCTTTCGGCGTCAGGTTAGAAGAGTTTTCTGGGGATGTCCCTCTTGTGTGCTGAGTATGTTGTGGAGTTTGTCGCCTCTTTTATTTCGGTGGTCCATCGTTTTCGTGATCGGCCTCTAGGTATGCCTTCACTGTATCTGTGTAGAAGATCTTGCTGTAGTATGCTGTCTGATTGTAGTCTGCTGATGTGTGCAAACCATTTGATCTGTTGTCTCTTAATATATTCCAAGATTGGAGTGGTACCGGTTCTTTGTCTAATGCCTTCATTTCTCACTCTGTCTCTTATAGATATTCCTAGGATTCTGCGCAAGCAGTCACAGGTTTACGTTTGTCTTGTGCTGTCGTTGTCCATGTTTGTAGGATTGTTAACACAGCGTTGGTATAATAATTGTTTTGAATAGTGTTATTTTGGTGTTTAAATCTACATGTTGTCTCATCAAATATGATGTTGATTTGTAAAAATGTCTAGAAGAACTAAGATTACACAAACAATTTCAAATAAATATAAATTAAAGACGAACAAATTAGTTAGAAATAAGCTAAATAAGTGTAACACGGCCTATGAGATAGCAAAGAAGAATAAATGAGCTGAATTTACAAATAATTATAAAAATAAGCTGTATGCAGGTATCTAAAAGTTACTAAAGTAATTGAGATGCATAATTAGGAAGCTCATTGACTGATGTTTACACGAAGAAACCTCCATTTACAGTTAGTGTTTCAGCAATGTTGTTAGTTAACAGCTGTTTGAGATATATTGTGTGCATAGATTACAGAAATAGCACACGTTTGATCCAGATAATGGTTCCGATCATCAATTTGGAGTAGGCCAGTTGGAAAAGATCTAACAAACACACGAATATTGTTTGCAGTCTGGTAACTGACAGTGATGTCATATTTCTAAAATCTGGTTCCCAAGAAAATAACAAATCCAATAACGTGATTCATCCCACCCCCCCCCCGCAACCCGCAACCCCACGCCTGCACTGGAGAGGTGGGGCGCTGTTATTAAGTGCATAGTGGCAACCAGACGCCAGCTTCCCTGGATGCGATCTGTCAGACTGATAACAGTCGTAAATAACCCGCATAAAACAACTCTGGTTATTCACATGTTACTTGATATTGTTTCTCTCTACACATCTTTCCTTCACAACATTGGACTCTCTGCAAGGCAGTTCTATCTTAACCAATGTCCCAACCTGTCTATTGCTATTGCAACTCTTATTTAACTGGCTGAACTAGTTCTTACCTTGAATTCTTTCAAATTTGATGGACACTTTTTTGACCAAATTAGCTGTGTAGCAATGGGTATCCTTATCTTTACCATTGTTACATTGATGATGGTTTGGGAATTATTAATATTGTCCTTAGAGGACCTTGTCCTTATCATTAACCTTATTAGTGACCTTTATTTTGCAGTCATATTATCTCACACATTTCCTCTACCTCTGTCGACTTTCTTGATAATTTCTGTTTCCATTGGACACGTATCTCTCATAACTTCAGTATAAAGCCTGAGCTTCCCATAGCGTACTTCTTTATACCTATTCTCACACTAGGTTTTGTCGAAACGTCCTCCCTATTTCACAACTACTACCTCATCGTCGTTTTGTCAGTATGGGGTTAATTTTCTTCAACATGCTCATGAGATGTTTAATTTTTTCACCTCTGTTTGTACACCGAGGATCTCTGTACACTGAGAATCTCTGTTTGTATACCGAGGATCTCTGTACACTGAGAATCTCTGTTTGTACACCGAGGATCTCTGTACACTGATAATCTCTGTACACCGAGGATCTCTGTACACTGAGAATCTCTGTTTGTACACCGAGGATCTCTGTACACTGAGAATCTCTGTTTGTACACCGAGGATCTCTGTACACTGAGAATCTCTGTTTGTACACCGAGGATCTCTGTACACTGAGAATCTCTGTTTGTACACCGAGGATCTCTGTACACTGAGAATCTCTGTTTGTACACCGAGGATCTCTGTACACTGAGAATCTCTGTTTGTACACCGAGGATCTCTGTACACTGAGAATCTCTGTTTGTACACCGAGGATCTCTGTACACTGAGAATCTCTGTTTGTACACCGAGGATCTCTGTACACTGATAATCTCTGTTTGTACACCGAGGATCTCCGTACACTGATAATCTCTGTTTGTACACCGAGGATCTCTGTACACTGAGGATCTCTGTTTGTACACCGAGGATCTCTGTACACTGAGGATCTCTGTTTGTACACTGAGGATCTATGTTTGTACACTGAGGATCTCTGTTTGTACACTGAGGATCTATGTACACCGATAATCTCTGTTTGTACACCAAGGATCTCTGTACACTGAGAATCTCTGTTTGTACACCGAGGATCTCTGTACACTGAGAATCTCTGTTTGTACACCGAGGATCTCTGTACACTGAGAATCTCTGTTTGTACACCGAGGATCTCCGTACACTGATAATCTCTGTTTGTACACCGAGGATCTCTGTACACTGAGGATCTCTGTTTGTACACCGAGGATCTCTGTACACTGAGGATCTCTGTTTGTACACTGAGGATCTATGTTTGTACACTGAGGATCTCTGTTTGTACACTGAAGATCTATGTACACTGATAATCTCTGTTTGTACACCAAGGATCTCTGTACACTGAGAATCTCTGTTTGTACACCGAGGATCTCTGTACACTGATAATCTCTGTACATTGAGGAACTCGGTTTGTACACATGATTTCTGTTTGTATACTGAGGATCTCTGTTTGTACACTGAGTATGTTCTCTCTTCTGCACGATTAACTCTGTCATGACGTGTCATAACATCTTGGAATTCTTTTTTCGTCATTTCCATTTTCTCGAAACTGACATCTTCACTAACCCTAGCCACACCCACTCCCCTCGCACCTACCCCACCCATCGCTATCCGCAGAGATAGGTACCTATAGGATCTTCTAGTCCACTCACGTTTACACTCTTCTCTGTCTGGTACTTTCCCTTGCTCTTGGCCTTGTCTTACATGTCATTTTGTAATTTCTACTCCAGCAGCCCAGTTCCCTATGTCACTCTTCGACATTCAAGATTCTTTTTTTTGTGTTCGTTCCACAATCTTATTTACTGCATCCTTTGCAAACGGTGTGCTAGAACAAGATATTACTGCATACATTACAGACAGTGTTCTGGAACAAGACATTTACTGCATACATTACAGACAGTGTTCTTGAACAAGACATTTACTGCATACATTACAGACAGTGTTCCGGAACAAGAAATTTACTGCATACATTACAGACAGTGTTCTGGAACAAGACATTTACTGAATACTTTACAGACGGTGTTCTGGAACAAGACATTTACTGCATACATTACAGACGGTGTTCTGGAACAAGACATTTACTGCATACATTACAGACAGTGTTCTGGAACAAGACATTTACTGCATACATTACAGACAATGTTCTGGAACAAGACATTTACTGCATACATTACAGACGGTGTTCTGGAACAAGACATTTACTGCATACATTACAGACGGTGTTCTGGAACAAGACATTTACTGCATACATTACAGACGGTGTTCTGGAACAAGACATCGTGAAACAATATATGTACTTGCTCATCTGCATATTTCTCCTCTTGTGTCCTCACCACTGTTCCCCACCCCCTTTCCAATCAATGGTTTCAACTCCTTTTTTATTTTTAATCTATTATCTCTTTTCTTATCATTTCTCTTCTGCTTTCTCTCTTGGACTACTGCTGATTTGTCATTTGATAAGCTATATTCAAGTAGATTATGATAAGCTATATTCAAGTAGATTATGATAAGCTATATTCAAGTAGATTATGATAAGCTATATTCAAGTAGATTATGATGAGCTATATTCAAGTAGATTATGATAAGCTATATTCAAGTAAATTGCGATAAGCTATATTCAAGTAGATTATGATAAACTATATTCAAGTAAATTATGATAAGCTATATTCAAATAGATTATGATAAGCTATATTCAAGTAGATTATGATAAGCTATATTCAAGTAGATTATGATGAGCTATATTCAAGTAGATTATGATAAGCTATATTCAAGTAAATTACGATAAGCTATATTCAAGTAGATTATGATAAACTATATTCAAGTAAATTATGATAAGCTATATTCAAGTAGATTATGATAAGCTATATTCAAGTAGATTATGATAAGCTATATTCAAGTAGATTATGATAAACTATATTCAAATAAATTATGATAAGCAATATTCAAGTAAATTATGATAAGCTATATTCATGTACATTATATAAAACTGTAAAGTATTAATTTTTAAAACAATTGTCCAAAATTGATGAGGATATGACAATTCTTAACACCATTTCTATACAATTCTATACACCATTTTAAAATGATAATTATAGAAACGTGTCTCCTCAATTTATCTTAACTGGTGTAATATTTGATTTGATGGTTGGTGCGACGGAAGGTGTCAAGATTAAGATAGGTATGAAGTATGATGTTAGCATTAAGATGGGTATAAAGTAAGATGTCAACATTAAGATGGGTGAAGGAAAATGTCAAAATTAAGATAGGTATGAAGTAAGATGTCAACATTAAGATAGGTATGAAGTAAGATGTCAACATTAAGATAGGTATGAAGTAAGATGTCAACATTAAGATGGGTATGAAGTAAGATGTCAACATTAAGATAGGTATAAAGTAAGATGTCAACATTAAGATGGGTGAAGGAAAATGTCAAAATTAAGATAGGTATGAAGTAAGATGTCAACATTAAGATAGGTATGAAGTAAGATGTCAACATTAAAGTAAATGTGATTAAGTTTGTTTTCTAAATAAAATGTTATTAACCGACCCCCCCCCCTTTTTTTTCATTTCTATCTCCAAGGTCGAATCTACCACATGCACATTTTTCGTACTCTAGCCATCCTTCTCTTACTTTGGCACTGAAATCCCCCATTACTATCAGTATGTCCTGTTTGTTTACTTTGTCTATTATATAGGCCCTATTGTAAATGTTCATACAATCATCTATTTCTTGAACTTCTGCAGCTGATGTTGGTGTGTATGTCTATATTACTGTGATGTTTTTGTTTTTCCCTTGGATTCTTATTCTCGCTATACGATCGTTTTAAGGATTATAACCTAGTACAGATAGCCATGATGTTTTGGACATAAGGAAAACTACCCCGCTTTATGCACCGTTGTCTCTGAAAATACGAAAACTTCACTCTTTGTTAGATTGCTATGTCTTTTTCCCGACCAAAGATGTTCTGCTATTCCTAATATATCTAGTCCTATATCTCTCTATATAGACGTGTGTGTAGACATAGGATACAGAATATGTCATCTGAACAATAATAAAGTTAAATATTTTCTGAAGTGTGTAGATATAGGAGACATAATTAATCTCATTTTTGTCAAATAAATAAAAATGTTCAGGTCGGGAAGAAGGGATCTCTTTAATATTGACGGAGAAAAATTCTACCCACAGAAGCAAGCAAGAGAAGACAACAGCAATTGATCACTCTTCTGTCAGATTAGCTGACTTATCTGCCGTGATGGTACATCTGACATTCCTCACTAAATAGGAGTCTGGCCAAAAAAAGTATAAAAATGCAGTGTCCACCTGGTCTGTGTATCTCTATTATCCTTGGGGATTACTTGATAAAAGACAAAGTAATAAATTGAGACGAAACATGCATTTTGTTGGGGGTGGGGATAGAACATACAACATAAAACAGAGCTTTGAAGATGAATATTAGAAGGATTTTCACTAGAAATAAAAATCTGGCTATGCAGACATAAAATCATTTTTAGTCATACTATAAGAATAATGTTTAGCGGTTTGTTTTCTATGGCATTAGTACAATTCACAGACAGGCGGGTACAATATATACATGGTATGAACAAGGACTATTTCGACGGTATTAAAAAAGAATTGGCTATTATCAAGAATAAACAATAAAATACCTCAAAGATGTGCTACTTCTCAATAAAGGCCCCTTTCTGTAATTTGGAACTCGACCTTAATCATGTATATATATATATATATATATATATATATATATATATATATATATATATATATATATATATATAGTTTCCTGTCACCATTTTAGCATCAAATGGTCGGTGCTCCAATGAGATAAAGAACAAGATAGCACAGGTCGAATCTACATTTCAAAAGATGAGAAACATTCTATGCAATTGAGTGGTAGCAATGCATATGCAAGTTAGAGTGCTAGGATATTGTATTAAGTAAATCCATCTTTATAGATGCGAAGAATGACCGGTAAACAAAAGAACTCAAGGTAAGGTGCAGGCAGCTGAGATGTGGTTTTTGAGAAGAATGATGAAAATTCCATGGACAGCCAAGAATTCTAATTTAGAAGTCTTCAGAGAAGCTGGAGTAAAAAGACAAACTATAGTTAAAATTAGAAAAAGACACGCCCGTGTGTTGGCGGAGCCCGAAAAGGGAGCAAAAAATAGCAACACTGTTTACCTTCCACGCATGTTGTAAAAGGCGACTAAGGAGGTTATGGCATGGAGTTATCTGTCCCATCCCATCCCATATAGGGTCAGGGACCCAACGCCATGCTGAAGTAGGATTTGTCAGGCCGAAAGGCGCAGACATCGCAGCAATGCTGTAAAACTATGACACAACGCATTCCGTTCTCCGGACTACGTCTTGCTATTCTGCAGGAGTTTGAGAACGAGCGCAGAAGAAGAAGAAGAAAACAGCCAAGATTTGTAGAGCATGTGATGAAAAAATCAAAACTTGAACATTTATAAAAAAAATAGTAAACACTGGAAAGATTACGGGGAGAAGAGACAGAGGAAGACAAAGATTGAAATTTCTGGATGGTTTGTCACTCTGGCACAAAAAAAGTCACCAATTGAACTTATTCACAATACAAAAGACAGAGAATTGTGAAGAAACATGATCGCCTACGCCACTTGGCATGGCATTTGGTTGATTGATATATATTAAATATATAGATAATAGATAGATATATGTATAGACAGATAAGCAAATAGACAGACATTGATTGATTGATTGAATGATTGATTGATTGATTGATTGATATAGAGAAGTGACATACTTACTGAAGTTTATGGAATGTCACAAAACATCAGATAAAAATAAGACTGCCCTGTCTTGTGACTATTTGCCGTAGAAATAAGTATACGTATATTCAATATCCTGCCAGAGTGTATGAACAGTTTCTCACTCGTTTGCCCACAGATATAGCGCATACAAATCAGATAGCACTCTATAATTGTATCGGATTTCGTTGGTGGTAAGTGTGGCCGGGGTAGACAAACCTTTCACTGTCAAACGCACTACTGGAAGTGAGAGCTAATTTTCTGCTAAAATCTCTAAGAATGTTCTCGTTCATAGATTCATACGAGCGTTGATACGAGTATTTAAACGAATAATATTACCGTTATCACTGCGCAATGTTTGTAATCATATCATTGTTCACATTTGAAAAAGCTGTTATTAGTTATTCAATTCTAATAGTTAATATTTGGTTCTGCTAGTCATGTCTGCTAGTTACCAACGCCTAAATTAGAGCAGCTAGTTAAATGAAACATACAAATAAGACAACAATCGACATATGCAAACTAGCGGTCGTCATCATCAAGTGCAGTTTGGCGAAAACAGGGTACAACAGTGTTTTAATTATTCATTATAATGTACCCACCTTTAAATAGTCACATGGTCTATGAACTTTTTATATTATTTAACATTGTTCGTATCAATGTGTTGGAAATGTAGCAAACATAATAAAATATGACTATGGTGTTTCATAAGTAAACTTTAAAAGTGTGATAGAAATTAAAACAGTCATTGTCCATATTGGTATTACTGATGTTTAGAGTGTCTGCATGTACCATCTTGGTACTGATGAACACTGTTACATCAATGTCATAATGACAGTTTAAAGATGGCCGCTCCACTATTGACATGTATGACAATCAATACAAGGTAACTGCGTGAAACGTAACAGCAATTAGACTTACGTAAAACACAGGTTTATATTCCGTATCAATGGGACACCGCAGACTATATCTAAAACTAGTGGGTAATGATGGACAATGATGAGCACACAAGAAATCATAAAATTTACAATACACAAATCACATTCAACGTTTCAACCAAAAGGTCTTTATAACAAACAAAACATCAAAAGACGACGAATGGAAAATATATTACAACGTCCAAAGGAAATATGGAAATGATATGCTGGAAGGTCAGAAAGTACATAAAAACGTAAATATATGTGGAAACGAAACAAACAAAAAGATGAGTAAATGACGGAACAAAAAGAATAAAGACAAAGACCACACCAACCCAGTACTAGACATAAGAGTGGTCGAAATTGAGTCCAAAAGGCTTGAGTGTACCCAATTCAAAAATGAGACGATTCTCTAGAGCATACCTAGAGGATATGGCAGTGCTGCCGAAAGCTAGTCAGCACTGTAGTACGCCCGCTGAGTAACACAGTTCAAATCCAAGTATGCGCAGGGGTGCAAAGGGAACGCATTGCTCTAGGCGGACCCAGTGTTAGCAGATAACAAAGATCCCAAATGTACCTCCTCGCGGTGCACCTTGGAAACAGAAATACAACAGCTCGAGCTGATTCTGGCCAAATAATTTGGGGATCGTGTCCGAGAATGTGGAGGTAGCAGATGGAAAGAGATTTGACTGCATGAGAGACAGACAATATCTCCGACACTACCAGCATCACCACATATAGCGACACTGTCGAGATACAGTGAAGCTAGTCAGTCCAGTCCGAACATTGGAGGGGCGGCCAATGTAAAATGCACGTAAAGGTAGATGCATGACGAGAGACAAACAGATTTCATACTGAGTACAATGAAAGGGCAGAATAGCACTAGAGGGCAGCACCAAATGCAAATAGAAAGTGAAAAGTTCACAGGAAAGGGGAACTACAAGCTCCGTCAGCTCGAGGCGAGCTTCTAGTTACTTGTGCTCCTTACAGACGGAGACCCAGACCCAATCATTGGCGTTCCGAAAAGCAAGAAGACCTAACCCAACTCTAATGTCGAGCCTTCCTAAACCGGAAAAATGATCGCGAAGAGAAAGGGTTCCGTACCCGATGGGCTCAGGCACAAAAGAGACAACGATGGCAGTCCTGGTCCAACTCTACTGTCAGGTTTTCCTATACCGGAAATACACTTGCAGAGAGAAAGGGTTCAGTACCTGATGTGCTCAGGCGCTATTTGGACAAGGTCGCTCAGCTCGAGAACGCCTTGCTCTCAGACGCGTGGTGTGAGACTCGAACTTGGACAAAGGGTACACGATGTCGGTGAATGACACCTCGGCTATGAGGGCGAAAGAGCCAGGGTCCAACTCTTCTGTTGAGTTCTTCCACTTAAGGAACCATCTCACGGATGAGAAACGGTTCAGTACCCGATGGGCACAGGCACAGTACGTCCAATTACACGAGGCAAGTTCATAGACAGTGGAACACCTCGTGCGAGACAGACGAGAGTAAAAATCGTCTGGGCGAAGAGTCACCACATACACGCATGCCTGGAGACAGATGGGGAGGCTGTCACATGCTAGGGTAGCCCACCCGAATTGTCAAGGCATGCCGAAATCGGATGTGGTAGGCCTACAAGGCGCATAACGGTGGCACAACGTAATCACGCTCCTGGCGGAAATCGCACGAATATCCGTACTGGTTACAATGGAGCGAACGGAAAACAAACAAACAAACAAACAAGTATATGCAATTCAAAAAAGTTCAAATTTTCAAACCCTGAAGAGCTCTCCAATCAACAAGCTTTAACCGCGCTTGGGGAAGTCAATGGACCTAGGGTTTTTTTTTAGTTATTTGTTAGAAATTGATGACGCCGGCTAGCAGAATAGCATCATCATAGCATCATTCCTCCCTTTCCTTAGTTTACGAAGGAAACAGGATATATTATAAAGGATGATTACAGCCAACGCCGTTTGACTGATAATTGAGGTAGAAATAAATCTGAAATCTAATACATGTATGACTAGTGATTGTGGTCGTAAAGTCGAATGGTCGTAAGTTGCATAAGTCGTAATTCGAGCACTACCTATAGTTTCGATAGAATAATAACCACATATTGTGATTCCTGTTCTGTTTTGTCGTCAGCTACGTCGACATTATGTTGTTTTAAATTATGTACGATATTGTTCAAACTTACAGTCTTGTGGGCAGGGAATGTCCTTCCCTATGCAAAACGCAAGGCGAATGAGTCCAAAGGATCAGCGGCTCAAATGGCGAAAAAGCAAAGTGTGTGGCACACATGATGCGCATTCAGTACATAGTGATGAATTGCGTCTTGCCATAGTACAAAATACTGGGGCTGTACATCACAAAGTCAAGATAAGGGCAATCAACACTTGAGGAACAGAAATAAAGCCATTATACTAGACCTAGGCACATGGAATGTTAGAATATGCACCAAACAGGGAAGTTAGATAACTTAATTTTGAAGCCACAAGTGCTAAATATAGATATTCTAGGAGTGGCAGAGACGAGATGAAAGGCCACAAAAGGAAAAATGTAGTTTTATACATTCAGGGGGAGATTATCATGAACACATATAAGAACACAAATCAAGAAAGAATTAGAAAAATACTTCCGCGGATACTCGCCATACAAAGATAGAATGATGATTCTAAAGATAAAAACAAGACCTTTTGATGTAGCTACTATAAAAACATTTGCATCAATTACAATCCAAACTGAAGAAGAAATCGCCCATGTGTTGTCGGGCCCGAAAGGGGAGCAAAGAATAGAAACACTGTTTACCTTCCATGCATGTCGTACGAGGCGACTAAAGAGGTTATGGGATGGAGTTGGCTGTCCCATCCCATATAGGGTCAGTGACCCAAAGCCATACTGAGGTCGGATGTGTTAGGCCGAAAGGCGCACATATCGCAGCAATGTTGTAAACCATGACACAACGCATTCCGTTCTCCGGACTACATCCGGCTGATCTGCAGGAGTTTGAAAACGAACACAGAAGAAGAAGAAGAAGGAGAATGTAGAGGAATAAAGAAGATGTCACTTCAACGAAGAATAAAGAAATGCGCATGGAAATAAAATAGATCGCCAATTAAAAAAAAATTTCCTGTACATGGAGGTAGACATTACAATAACAACAGTGGAAAAATTATGTTATATAAGACAGAAATACTGGAAAATGGACAGAATATGTTATAGACCTATTTGACGACAGATAAAATTTAAAAAAACCACCAAATAAACCAATTATGGCACCCCAATACCAAAATCATAAATCGAAGAATCAATAAAAACAATGAAATTTAGAAAAACTGCAGGCTTTGATAATCTATCTAGAAACCCGCACCGGGTGCCACGTGGGATGCATCAACACTCCATGAGTCCTCCAGAGATTGATATCTTCTACGCTGCGGACAAGTGATGAAAAATATTATCCTGTCCAGTCCTTGATGTTTTTTTTCCATGATTGTATTTTTCCCCACCCCCTCCCCTTCTGCTTGCTTCTTCCACCTTTGACCACTTCCTGCAGTATTGTTTTCAACAATGAATTATGTCGGCATACATACCCAAACCATGCAAGTTTGCGTCGTTTCACTTGATTCTTGATTAGAAACTAGCTTCATAGCATGTGGGGCATTCCCATAAGTGTTCCGCTCTCCGTTCCAACAGCCATCTCAGTGTATGTACTCTGAGTCCCGGTAAAGTGTTGATTGCGTAATTTTTGGGGGCCTTCCAAAAGATTTACTTTTTCTTCCCTCCTCTCTAGATACTCCGATTTCTAACATTCTCCATATGTGTACGTTTCACTATTAAATGCAATGGTTTTTGTGAACTTGATGATAAGGAAACTTCAAGATACACTTTCCATGCCTAATAATATTCCGCCGGCATCACCAACGAGCATACACTAATTTAAGGATAGTTTATAAATATCTGTGAATCTTAGTTTCTATCTACTGTCTGAACACACACACTTCAAAGAAAGTTAAGGATCAATTTTTGGAAGGGCGCTACACACAAAAAAGTATAAATAACAGAACGGCATTTCAAAATATAACATGACAAGATTAATAATTATACTCAACGCTATATTTCACTAACGTGTGCAAAATAACAGCACAGCAATCAACACAACCCTCATTTTAAAAAAAATAATGAGAATAGCAACAACTGTCTCCGCCGAAGATGGATGTGTCGGGCCATTGGCGCAAATAAAACGGCGACACAACGCATTCCATTCTCTGGACTACATCCTGCTGGAAATCTGGTAGGACCATTGTCCTGCTACAAGAGAGATCCAGCGGGAGTTTGAGAATGAACGCTGAAGAGGAAGAAAACAAGTCAACATTGTCAGTACCGTGTGTTCCCTTCATTATTTGCGATTCATTCAAGGCACTGATGTCGCATGGAAATAGCGAGCTTGAAAATATAAAGTTAGAACACTGCCTGCCAGTGATACTGAACTACCAGAATCAGTTCATGCAGAGTTGCAGGAGATGGTTCATGTTGATTAGCTCGTCGCTCAAGCTCGACCCAAAGATGTTCTGTAGGATTCATATCAAATTGTTTGCAGCCCAATGCATTCTATTGACACCTGCGTATTGCAGGAAAGCATTTACATGTTGCTTGCTTCTTCCACCTTTGACCACTTCCTGCAGTATTGTTTTCAACAATGAATTATGTCGGCATACATACCCAAACCATGCAAGTTTGCGTCGTTTCACTTGATTCTTGATTAGAAACTAGCATCATAGCATGTGGGTCATTCCCATAAGTGTTCCGCTTTCCGTTCCAACAGCCATCTCAGTGTATGTACTCTGAGTCCCGGTAAAGTGTTGATTGCGTAATATTCGGGGCCTTCCAAAAGATTTACTTTTCCTTCCCTCCTCTCTAGATACTCCGATTTCTAACATTCTCCATATGTGTACGTTTCACTATTAAATGCAATGGTTTTTGTGAACTTGATGATAAGGAAACTTCTAGATACACTTTCCATGCTAAACACTTTTCATGCTAAACACTTTCCATGCTAAACCTTTTAAAGAAAGGTGTGATCTTGCATTATCATATTGAAGAGATTCATTTTTTGTACAATAAATAGCAGTTCTGGGATGACAAGAGGGTAGAATTTCGTAACATTCAGATTCCCAATCGCATGATAGAATGGGCTTTTTTGAATAAACAAATGCCTCGCCACGTCATCACTGATCCCTCACTATAGGCCTATGGTTTACGTTCTAGGACTGCATCATCACTAAAGCGTTCACCAAAGTGCATCCATTCTATGATTCATCCATCTGTAGGCTCAATAACAAATCGGGACTTTATTGAACATAATTTTAGCACACTGCTAATGTTGCCAATACACAATACTAAACGAGCTACTCTGTGGCAGCAGTTAAGTATGATAGAATGGCTAGAAGAGAAGCACGAAGATTGTCATCGCAAACGCGACTCCGAAAAGTCTGATCACTGACTACAGTGTCCGTTGGCAGAATGGCTGGAAGAGAAGCACGAAGATTGTCATCGCAAACGCGACTAAGAAAAGTCTGATCACTGACTACAGTGTCCGTTGGCAGAATGGCTGGAAGAGAAGCACGAAGATTGTCATCGCAAACGCGACTCCGAAAAGTCTGATCACTGACTACAGTGTCCGTTGGCAGAATGGCTGGAAGAGAAGCACGACGAGTGAAATTGCAAAGGCGACTCCGAAAAGTCTTATCACTGACTACAGCGTCTATACAAAATCTTATGAACTTTCTGATAACATTTCTACTTGCGGTTCTGTTGCATGTTTACCTCTAAATTAAGCAATCTCCTCGCGATGTAGTGACTCTAGGATGACCTGTGCGTTGTCGTTACTGATGATTCCAGTCTAGGCAAGGCGTTGCTACTGTCTCACAATAACTGAATGAGATACTCCAAGCCTCTTATTCATATTTGTAATAGTAACACCTTCCTGCAGCAACGGTATGATTCTTCCTTTATCCACAACACTCAGCTTTCCTCGTTGAGACATAGTGTTGTGCACTGGTTATGCAGAAGTATTGCTTATAAAGACCATTTTATGAGCGCAGCTGATAGACTCCCAAGGATATCATATTATTTATTTTTAAAGATTGACATGCTTGCTGAGTTTAACACTAGTCACACTCTCTGCTGATGGCCCACGAAGCAAGTATTTAATGTTTCTTGTACGAGTGATCAGTTTTTCAGATTGATTAGTAATGGAATGTAATTTTTAAAATTTTTGGATTTATTTCCAGCTACTAGTCTTTTAATCTTATTGGAATGTACATTTTATCCATGTTGAATTTCTAGGCACTTTACTCTCGTAGAAGAAGAGAAAGACTATGAAAATGATGGGCCAGCGATGTCGAAGAATGAACATGATTCTTGATTCTTGATTAGGAAAATGGCCTCACAGCACGTGGGGCATTCCCATAAATGCTCCGCCCTCTGTTCCAGCAGCCATTCGACTCGATGGTGTTTCGAGTCTAATGACGCCGAAACAGACGTCGACATCAGGGCACAACTCTGGCTCTTGCGACAGGTTTCTTTGTTGTTTCACCCACCCACGCCGTGCCCGTAACTAGTTCGGCCTGTCGGAACAACATGGATAACTGTTATCGAAGATTACGACTACGGGATTGTATATATGACGTGCCAGTAAGCTTATATAAGAAGATAACCTCAATATAAAGGCATGTCATCTACTAAGGTTTTCTGTTGCATGGTTGGTTTGTCTAGTGAGCCATTGGTGAGACCCACAGACACAACCGCATGCGCGAAATGAAACATGTCTCTGGCCAATACAGATCTGCTCGCCCGGGACAGAGATGCGATAAGAGTATCCACGATGAAGACAGCGATATGGAAATAATATACATGCAGCACATTCACACATATACATACATGCTCACACATACATCCAAAACATCAATCAATGAATCAATCAATGAATCAATCAATGAATCAATCAATGAATCGTAGCCCTTCATGGTCGTAGGGGTACAACATTGGATGCTTCAACACAGAGTCCTCCAGCGAATTCTATCCTCAGCGATGCGGATGAGTGTGGAAATATCTTGTCCTGTATCTTTATTCTTTATTCCTGTATCTTTACTCTTCCACCCAATAAAGAAATATCTTTATTCCTTGATGCTGTCTGTCCATACCTTTATTTGCCCTCATCTGCTTCTCCCCCCTTCGACAGTACCTGCAGTATTGTTTTGGCAAGGAATCATGCCTGCATACATGTCCAAACCATGCTAGTTTTCGTCGTTTCACTATTGAAAGCAATGGTTGCGGACACCTGCATACATCTCTACTTTATTTCTTACGAAAACATTGGTCTTATGTTCCCTATACGAAAATCGTAGAATTCTTCTGTAGCATTTGTACTCGAAAGCCTGCAATCTTCTCTCCGTGTCAGCAGTGAGTGTCCAACTCTCACAACCATTCATCACAACAGAAAGCACAAGCGACTTATACAGTTTGATTTTCACTCCAACACTGATCTTGCTTTTCCAAATCACCGTTAGTCCCGACAAGGATGCTAAAGCCATCTCCAGCCTTACTTTTGGTTCTGCTTTGCATTTACCATCGCTGCATATACTGGATACTAGGTATTTGAAGGTATTCACCTCCTCAAGTCTGCATCCATTCATCATGATGTTAGTTTCAAAATATACATGCATTCAATCATACATGCAAAACATAAATTCATGCACCCACATACAAGCACACACACATACATACATACATGCAAGGACTTCTACAAACGAGCTAAAAATATCTGCAGGAGACTGCAACTGTCCCTTCAAAAGATAGCGATACAAGATGTTGAACAGTCAGTGCAAGACGGAAACAGGACTAAAATAACAATAAGAAAATTAAACTCAAGGACCAGGTTCAATTACAACAATCTACGATAAGAGAAAGAAATCAAACACTAGATCTTTATGGCGATATTTTCCAACGGACAAAACAAGTTTATATGTAAAGTTTATCTCAACGTTTTACTGTTTATCCCTTTGTATTCATTACGTTGTCATGTTTTAATTAACTTGGCCAGGCACGAGACGGCATCACATGTCAACAATGAGATTGCTGGTGTTTGGAATATCTGCGAACTGTAATTTATGTTCCAGATAAAATCACGCTAAATAATGTCACAGAGTAATGGCCGATGTTTGTAAGAGGCATTTCAGACAAGCTGTAATGGCACTCAGTTGACGTGCGGAATAAATATGATATCAATTATAGAGTTCTAAATGTATTTGTTATCTTCCGTGGTGTATTATAGAAATGTTCTCCGCGCTGAAAATAAATAGATATGCTATCTTCAGTGGAGTTTGGTAAATATGTTATCTTGAGTGAGGTTTTGTAAATAGGGACTATGTTATACTCAATGAAACTACAAAAGACAGTGAGTTTTATTAAGGAAACAGAATTACAGATATAGACATGTTTGAAGCGAACGAAAGAAGAAGGAGAATACCCAATGAAGTCTGGTAAATGTTTTAAATAAAGTGAAATTTGATAAATATTTATTTACAGTGAAGCTTGTTAAATATCGTGTCTACAGTAAAGTTTAGTAAATATGTATTGTTCAGTGAAGTTTGGTAAATTTGTTATCTAAAGTGAAGTTTGATAAATATGTTATAAACAGTGAAGTTTGAGATGATGCCTTCAGAGACGTTCAGTTATAATACCTTCAGAGATATACAGCAGAACTGATACCTTCAAAGACATTCACCAGAGATGATGCCTTCAGCGACGTTCACCAGAGATGATGCCTTCAGCGACGTTCACCAGAGATGCCTCCAGAGACGTTCAGCAGAGATGCCTTCAGAGACGTTCAGCAGAGATGCCTTCAGAGACGTTCAGCAGAGATGCCTTCAGAGACGTTCACCAGAGATGATGCCTTCAGAGACGTTCACCAGAGATGCCTTCGGAGAAGTTCAGCAGAGATGCCTTCAGAGTAGTTCAGCAGAAATGATTCCTTCAGAGATGTTCAACAGAGATGATACCTTCAAAGACACTCATTAAAAATTGGTGCCTTCAGAAACGTTCAGCAGATATGGTATCCTTAGAGACTTTCATTAGAGATTATATTTAGACAATTCATATTAACGTTATCACCGTGCAATGTTTGTAATAATATCATTGTTTACATTTGAAAACCCTGTTATTCTGTTATACCAAAAATCAGAATAGACAATACCGAGATAGAATGTGTGGATAAATTTGAATACTTAGGAGTAAACATCAACGGTGCAGGAGACTGCATGGCAGAAATAAGGAAGAGATTGGCAATGGCATATTGCAAAATAACACGGCTGAAAAACATATGGAAAAACAACAAAATAGAAACGAAAGTGCTAATGTTACGAACTTTTATTTTTCCGGTTGCAACATACGGCTGTGAAACATGGACTCTAAGTAAAACAGCGGCAAAGAAGATCAACGCCTTCGAGCTGAAATGCTACAGAAAGATACTTAGAATATCATGGAAGGATAAAATCAGAAACTCAGATATTATAAACACACTGAATATTCCAGAGTGTTGGTTACTAAACACAATAACAAAAAGAAAACTACGCCTGTTTGGTCATATAAAGAGACATAACTGTTTAGAAAGACAAATAATGGAGGGAAGAGTACCTGGGAAGAGGAGAAGGGGCAGACCAAGAAGATGATGGACTGACGACATTAAAGATAATATGAATACATCGCTAGAAAATGCAAGCCACATCGCCCAAGACAGAGAGAGGTTCAGAGAGTTCATTGGGAAGACAAGGTTCTGGAAGGAATACGTCACATGACACACTTAAAAGAAACATACCAACACGACATCCATCAACAGCCATGGACGTTCATAAGAGATACGTTTAGCTACGCTCAGCAGAGATGATACCTTCATTATCGTCTATTAGAGAAGATACCTTCAGCAACGTCCAACAGAGATGATACACCCAGAGATATTCAGCAGAGGTGATACTTTAAGGATAATTCTATAGATATGCTTAGAGATCTACCCCAATAATGTTTATAAGAGTTTATGGAGACTTGCTCCTGGAGTTGTTTTTCTTATACAAGTGCTCTTATCAGAATGTCAAGATATACAAAAATAGGTAGGCGTGTTACCAAAATAAAACATAAAACAACTTAACGAGATGCAAAGTTGTTTTATGTTTTATTTTGGTAACACACCTAGCTATTTGTGTATATCTTGACATTTTGCCCAGTGTTACCCCAGCCACCTACTTCCTGTTTAGGGTTGTTACCATACACTGGTTGATTTATCCCTTGCTCTTATCAGATGGACTCCTTAGTTAAGATAATTTCCTCTTCTGATGAGTTTTAGATCTTGTTTTCTTCAGATCTATAGATTTATTTTATACACGGACACATTAACTTCAACCAAGCTCTAGTAACATTTGTCTTTAGAAAAAAAGTTGTAAACATTTGATTTTTGTGTTATATGATTGGCATGGAGTGTTGGAAGGGACAATAGAAGGCAGAAGATACAAAGGTCGACCAAGACGTTGCTGGACAAGATATATTTAGGAATGTATGCACATGTCACTAGAGGAGGCAGGACAACTTGCCAGAGACCGCGTGGATTTCAGGACGTTCATTAGGAAGACAACGTTCTGGAAAGAATACGTCACATGATAACAACATTATGAGATGTTATTCACCCATCATTTCTATAGATTTTCGAAGCCCTTCTTAAAACAATTTGTTTCAAGTTGAAAGAGACATTTTATCTACACAGTTTTATAGATGAAAGTTATTTTTGAAAGTTATTTTTGAATATGTTCTGTGGAAGTGTTAAATTTGGAGATGTGTAAAAGTATGTTCTTTAAAGATGTTACAGAATAAGTGTTTTCTACACAGGATTTCTATAGAAGTGTTATTTGAGTTATATTGTAACTTTGTAACATTTGTAGAATTATTGGTATGTATATATATATATATATATATATATATATATAATTCTACAGATGTTTAATATTTACTTCTTCTTCTGTTCACAGTTTAACATGTCTACACCACAAGTCCAGTTTTTTAATAAATGCTGCTGTATTTGTATCTGTACTTGACCAAAAAAAACCCGGGCTGTGACAACCCGCATGACACGACCACTCCTCCAGACGACTAAGCTGTAAATGAGTACCTGAAGCATGAGTTAGGGAAGGTAAAGATAGCAAGGAAGGGTACTGACTACACCACCTAATAGTTGCTGGAGTTTAGTACATGAATTGTTATCTTCATCCCCAACAGCAGGTTTCTGCCATCGGACATACCTTTACCGTATTATTTGGAAGCTCCTCAGTGCTCCCATACAATTTTCTGTGGATATCCATCTCTGTGGGACAGTAATATTTACTTACGTTTTCTTCAAAAGAGATGTCTTTATAGATTTATTTTTCATATAAAAAAAAATTTTTTTAGAAAGGATATGTTCATATGAGTTATGTCAAAACCGTTAAAAAAACAGTGACAAACTACATAATTTAGCCTATTTATATTGCTTAGAAAATAACTACAGACAAAAATTGCTGCGTTGATGGCTACATCCTGAAAAATATATGTTACCAATATTGGCAATATTAGGCTAAATCTCGTTTTAGAGTAGATCTAAAGAAGTTTTCATGGATAAGTGGACAAACAATCATCTGTGAAAAAAATATTGTCCCTGCATGTTTTGTCTCAATTTCTTATCTTTGTCTTCTGTTTTACTTATTTACCAGCTGCCTAATGGGTTAGCACGATAGTGCCTTGGACTAGGAGAGTAGATCCCTACAGAAAATTCGGAGGAAAGAACCTAAAGCAGACGACAGATAAAACATCTTATGACATCTCCTGCAGCTCTGCTTGTTTCCAAGCGTACTGACATTGCCTTTTGCTTGGAACTAACCAACAGAGCCGAGACGTGGTTAGTGCAAATTGGCGAGTCACTTTAGCCATAAAATCTGCCTGGGCAAGCAGTCATTTGTGAAGCATAGTGACTGTATGTCTCGGCAAGTTACACTGTCATGCTTCCTGATCCCATCTACAAACACGCAAAAAAAGGTCATCATGAAAGAAATGTTAGATTATCACCCATCTAGTTCTTGTGCGTTGCAGCTGCTCTATCTTCTGCTGTTGTATGCACAAAGGGTTGGTTGCGTTGGTTTCATTCTCATGACGTGACCAAACCACATGGTTTGCTATTTCTCGGTGTAATCTTGACTTGAAATAGGTTTTATTTCTTTCCTGATATCCCCATGTCTCCATCGGTCTCTTCTGATGACATGTATTGCTTTTCTCAAACATCTCATAAAGATATATATATAACAATAAATATAATAGTGAATTAGAAGCTACAGAGATGTGGTTTCTGAGAAGAATGATGAAACTACCATGGACAACTAAGAAAACTAATGCAGAAGTTCTCACTGTACTGATGCTGGAAAAATATCAATCATATCAAACATTAGGGACAGACAGTCACAATTTCTAGGGCATGTGTTGAAAAGAACACTGCTTGAACACCTAATAACCACTGGAGAGATCAAGGGGAGAAGAGATAGGGGACGACAAAGAGAAAAGTTGCTAGATTGACTAGTATTGTGGCACGGTAGAAGTTCACCAACCGAGCTTATTGACAACACAAGAAGACAGAGTCGTGGAGAAACATGATCGCCTACACCACACGGCATGGTACTTGATTTATATAGGCATATATATATATATATATATATATATATATATATATATATATATATATATATATATATATATATATATATATATATATATATATATATATATATATATATATATATATATATATATAAAAGAGCAAGGGTTAGACCAAAAGAAACACTCAGAAGAACAATACTTAGAGAAAGTAAAACAACCAATATTCATACTATTCAAGAACTGCACAGAATAGCTTTGAACAGACATAATTGGAAAGATCTGACCTCTGCCCTAGTCGCTAACTTCAGCGCAAAAGGAAAATGAATGAATGAAAATATATATAACATCTTAATTCACAGAAATACTGCTCAAATGGTATGTTTATTGAAATTTTTGCAGACATGATATAATTAATGTTCCTATTTATTCTTTACGAAGTTCTGTAAACTGCGCTAAAGCTCTATAGCCGTCTGTTATCTCCGTAGAAGTAAGTAGTTCCATACAGCACATGCCACGCCCCAAAAGCTCTGTCATGGCGAATGAGTTCGTTGCCCCAGTGAGCTGTGGGTAGAGAAACAGTAACGTATTAAAAGAAAATAGCTAAAAGGTACGCTGTATACGGACCGTAGAAAACCTGGTGCTGTGTTAGTAACTATCATACCCCTATGAGACCCACACATGGAAAATATGTAATATAAACCACGACCTTCTCTAAAATAGTCATGCGTGCAGATTTCAAATAGCGCCACTTAATTTGGTTGATGCAGCTAGCTGAACATTGGACACATTGCTTATGTTATACGTCACCAACCAATGAAACAAGCACGGAAAAGTCGAACCAACCACGGTACGTGACGTTGATTGAGATTTGGACTATTAGGAGAAGAACTTACATAAACAACATGACATCTATTGGTTGCCACAAATACCAAAAGATCATACTATTTTTAACATTTTGCCTAATGTTCAAAGTGACCCTACTTCACCAGAGGCCAACAGAAATCATCGCCATCTTCTAATCTGACACTCTTAAGTATACTTATAATTTGTTTCATTTCTAATTTTTTATTATTATTTATTATTGCAAATGAAGTCGGATATGTGGTAGAGTGGTTAGTACGCCCGTCTCACATGCATAGCTCGATTGTACTTGCTTCTGCTTCGAAAGCCGATTGTCGACATTTTCTCATAGAAGACCAGTAACCTAGAAGCCTCGATGAAGCCGAATATATCTAGCAGAATAAAGGCATTTATCACAGCTACACTATAAACTGTGCCATAATGTCATACTGTATTATTCCCGTTATGGAGTTACATGGAGTATTCGAATGATTTGTGTGACATAACGCATTCCGTTATTTGGACTCATCATAATCATGAAATGCCGTCTCCGCAAAGAAATTGGTTGAAACAGACCTCTAACATCCCATGTCTCTTGTCTTGGTGGTGCACTCTGCTATGCTGCTATCCGTTCATCTCGCGATGTTACTCTCCCACTTGTATATCTGCTTTCCTCTTGAACACTTTCCCTCGGCTTTACCCTCACGTAAGATCTTCAGCAAGGTGGCATGTCTTTTAATATGTGAGAATATTGTATTTGTTTGATTTTTATTTCCTTCAATAATTCTTTCTTCGTACGAAGTTTGTTAGAACATCTTTGTTGGTTTTATTATATTTCCATGATGTTAGAAATGAAACTCCCTATTCTTCTATATAGCCACACCCCAAATGTATCAATTTTGTCTTCTAATTATTTGTGTATTGTCCATGTTTCTGAGCTACACATTAATATAGAGTAGATGTAACATTGTATAATTCTCATTTTTAGCTTGTTTGTAATTTGTTTAGAAGTCAATATTTTCCTCATGTCATTGAAAGTACTTTAAGTCATTCCGATTATCTGTTTAACTTCTGCTTCACATCTGCTATCATTTGTGATTATGTGTCCACGATATTGATATTGCTCTGCTTGTAGGTTCCATGTAGTTTTATGTTTAGCACTTCTTTTGTGACTTTGCTGTTATCGTGGTTTTTAAAATGTTTATATCCAGTCCATATTCCTTAATTGATTTATCCACTTGATAGATTAGTCTTTGTAGTTTCTGTTCACTTGCTGCTGAAAGGACAACATCATCAGCATATATCCTGTTGTTTATCCCCCCCCCCCCACTGATCCTGAGTCCTGGCATTTGTTCTATATGCGTACAGATATTCTCTGTGTAATATTAAATAGGCTCAGTAATAAAATACATCCTTGTCTTACCCCTCTTTTTACTTCTATGTATAGTGAGTTTTCACACCTTAATGATGCAGTTTGTTCCCAATATATATTTCTAATCAGTCTGATGTCTTTTCCATCTATGTCTATTTCTTAAAGACATTCAATAAATTTGTCATGTTGTACTCTTTCAAAGGCGTTGCTGAAGTCTATGAAGCAAATATAGCCACTCTTTTGGACTTACTGGACAGATTTCTTAATCCTCATGAAACATCTTTGTCTGTCAAAAAATTATTATTTCAATATTATCAGCTCAAGACTGGCTTCTGCAAGGTTATAAATGTTCCAGTGTTGGGTAACAACCCTAAACAGGAAGCAGGTGGCTGGAGTAACACCGGGCAAATATCAAGATAAACAAAAATAGGTAGATGTGTTACCAAAATAAAACATAACACAACATAACAACGAGATACAAGGACAGGTATCTCGTTGTTAGGTTGTGTTATGTTTTATTTTGGTAACACATCTACCTATTTTTGTTTATCTTGACTTCTGCAAGGTTGCCGGACAGCGGAAGCGTCTGAAAGACGGGTTTAAATCATCACTAACTCACTTCACATGTCTGTCAATACTGCGTGTTTGCCGTTAGGGAGTTGCAGGGAATTTGTCAATGGCTTGTGTGATAATGGCCGCATGCCCTTGCTGTCACCACGTCATGTACTGGGTGAGTTTTTTTTAATATACCCTCCTACAGAATAAACCCAGATCTTATCGGGAGACGAACCACGGATCTCACATGTGAGACCAACGTCTTTATCTCTTGGTCACATCATTCGCTTCAACGCAGACGTAAATTCATGGGAGAGTGTCACGTGCCATGTCAGAGTATAGTTGAAGATTCAGGATTGCTGTAAGTGCGGCAGAAAATTTCAGACCATTTGCTGCTCAACAAAAACGTCGTAGAAGAAAAGGAAATCAAGAATTGTTCAATGTCTGAAAGAGCATGAAAGGAAACCCAAGGCGCTCCTATGGTTCTTTAGCCACATTCGGACACATCGCAGTCATCATCATCATCATCATCATCGTTATTGTGGACTTTTTTGTCTCCAATGGACGAACCTCAAGTGTATTTATATGATTACCTGTACTACATCATTTATGTCCATTCTGTGCGTCATTATAGAATGATGAATATCAGATGTCATCACAAACATCTGCGTGTATATCATAGTGCTATAGCTGTATGTACTGGGTGATACAACTGGACTCTATTCCATCACGACATTGTGGATCAGATATTTACATCATGTCATAAATGCTGGAATAAATGGCATATGTTTATTTGGAAGAGATGCCATCCAAGCCGGAATGAGATAATGTAACATTGCCATCCAAGCCAGAATGAGAAAATGTAACATTGCCATCCATGGCTGAACGAGAAGTTAACCATAGACCATTAGTGTCCGGACAATATGGCGTCGCTATATCATCCACACCTGGATAAAATAATGGTATAGTGCTATATCATTATATATAACTGAATATGTACAACTGAACATGAAAGCTAGTTTAATCAGCGGAGTTTACCTAACCAATCTTTAGTGATCCTAGTATCTGTCCAATTTGGCATTCGGGTGTTGTAGTTAACGGGTAGAGGAAGGTAAGATGGCGAGAAGTATGGTTGTTCAAACATAGAACATTGTTCAGGACGCTTGATATACCTGTAAGGATAATAAATGTTGGGTGATAGGTGGATGTATTTAGTGACGAGTGATGAGCACAGAATAGCAACATTGTTTACCTTCCATGCATGTCGTACGAGGCGACTAAGGAGGTTATGGGATGGAGTTCGCTTTCCCATCCCATATAGGGTCAGTGACCCAAAGCCATGCTGAAGTCGGATGTGTCAGACCGAAAGGCGCAGATATCGCAGCAATGCTGTAAACCATGACACAACGCATTCCGTTCTCCGGGCTACATCCTGCTGATCTGCAGGAGTTTGAGAACGAACGCAGAAGAAGAAGATGCTGGTTTATTTCTCCAGAGTATTTTCTTTCATACCGAGAAGAGTAAAGCTCTCCGGAATGTAAGCAATGCTTTGAGATAACGATTCCTACTCAAAAAGGAGGGGGGGGGCAGAGGGGTTATAGTGTGTATGTAGAAGATATTTTTCACCATTTTGCATGAAGATATCCAATAACATGGAAGCCTACAGTCATTAGTTATTATCGATATTAGCTATATTTGATCGCAGTCATATGACTTCGTTCTTGAAAGTATGAGTATCAATGTTAGCCACTTTTGATCGCAGTCATATGACTTTGTACATGGAAGCCCCCTCCCTCCTTTCTGTGTGGGAGGCTTTTTCAAGATATTTGAATGTGAAACCGCCGATACGGATGTTTTGGGCCATTGGCGCAAATAAAACTGCAACACAGCGCATTTCCATTCTCTGGACTACATTCAACTGGAAATCTTGTAGGATCATTGTCCTGTTACGAGAGAAATCCAGCGGGAGTTTGAGAATGAACGCTGAAGAAGAAGAAGAATGTGAAATAAATCTCTGAGAAATGAGACCACCTCACAGAATATAAGTAGAGCTATTGCTCGTAATTCCTGGGTTTGTAAAAATAACAGATTACATACATGTACAACAACAGACACGTGCATGGACACACGCATACATACATAGACACACGTGCAGCCATACATGGACTCTCACCAGCACATACTTGGACACACACACACACGCATACGTGTATAGCTCACCTGAAGTCATCGAGTACTTCTCTCTTGTTAGCATCATATGCGACCAGTACTCCCTGATTATGCTGAACCGGGTTGAAAATCAGTGTTTGGGGATCAAGTCGAGATGGGATGTAATGAGGCATGGTGGTCGCTCAGGCTTCAGATGTTCATACTCAAAATTGGATACCCCGCGAACAGTGATCACGAGTTATCTGTTGAAAGATTGCCTAGTTATTCTGTATCTATTAAATGTATGTATAGCAAATAATTAAGTCCGATCTTTTTTAAAGCGCGCTTTCTCAAACTTCCGCTGGATCTCTCTTGTGGCAAGACTATGGTGCTAAATATGTCCAGCAGGATGTGGTCAAGTGAAAAAACATGCGTTGTGTCGCAGTTTTATTCCAGCCAATGACCTGACATTTCCGACTTTGGCGGAGTGAAGTCTGATAAAAATTTGTCTTACACTATTACCGTATATATGTAGATAATTTCTAGAACTTTTTACTACTTGAAGAAGTGAGATTGGCTTATATAGTGGTTATACGAAATGTAGAAATTGTTCAGATATGAAAATAATAGAAACTTATCAGAGATAGGCATACTCAGTACTAGTACATTTAGGTAGCTCTTTATTTACACTCGTAATTCTACATCCACCAAAGCTCGCCGGATGTGTCGGACAATTGGCTCAAACAAAACAGTGATACTTCACATCTGTGTTCTCTAAAATATCCGTTACAAGAGAGACCCAGCGAGAGTCCATCAATCAAGTGCTATGTCGAGTGGCGTAGGCGATCATGCTTCTCTACAACTCTCTGTCTCTTAAAAAAACAACACAAATACTTCGAAGCCAGTATGAGTGTCCATGCAGTTGACGGACTATATCGTCTATTATTGAAATAACAGAGTGGAATACTATCGTTATCCTCCACTTCACCGCTAACATCCTGGTCGCTACACTATTTATAGATAACAGCATCCTCATTGGTGTCCATCACATCACTGATCTACACATCACATCACATCACTGATCTACACATCACATCACATTACTGATCTACACATCACATCACATTACTGATCTACACATCAAATCACTGATCTGCACATCACATCACATTACTGATCTACACATCACAGCACTCATCTACACATCACATCACTGATCTACACATCACATCACTGATCTACACATCACATCACTGATCTACACATCACATGACTGATCTACACATCACTGATCTACACATCACATCAGATCACTGATCTACACATCACATCACTGATCTGCACATCACATCACTGATCTGCACATCACATCACTGATCTACACATCACATTACTGATCTACACATCACATCACATTACCGATCTACACATCACATCACTGATCTACACATCACATCACTGATCTGCACATCACATCACTGATCTACACATCACATTACTGATCTACACATCACATCACATTACCGATCTACACATCACATCACTGATCTACACATCACATCACTGATCTGCACATCACATTACTGATCTACACATCACATTACCGATCTACACATCACATTACCGATCTACACATCACATCACATTATCGATCTACACATCACATCACATTACCGATCTACACATCACATCACATCACTGATCTATACATCACATCACTGATCTACATATCACTGATCTACATATCACATCACATCACTGATCTACACATCACTGATCTGCACATCACATCACATCACTGATCTGCACATCACATCACTGATCTACACATCACATCACTGATCTGCACATCACATCACTGATCTACACATCACATTACCGATCTACACATCACATCACATTACCGATCTACACATCACATCACTGATCTACACATCACATCACTGATCTACACATCAAATTACCGATCTACACATCACATCACATTACCGATCTACACATCACATCACTGATCTACACATCACATCACTGATCTGCACATCACATAATTTTACTGATCTATACATCATATTACTGATGTACACATCACATCACTTTACTGATCTACAGATCACATTACTGATTCACACATTACATAACATCACAGATAGATCACATGTCTATGTGAAGATCATGGAGTGCTATTCGACAGATGTTTCTTCTTCTTCTTCTACTATGTTCGTTCTCAAATTCCTACGGATCAGCAAAATGTAATTCGGAGAACATAATGCATTGTGTCATGGTTTACAACTTTGCTGTGATATCTGCGCCTTTCGAGCTAACATATTCTACTTTAGCATGCCTTCTCGGTTATTTTGACCCTATATCCCTATATGGAATTGGACAGCCCCCCCCCCCCCCCCCAATCTCCTTAGTCAACTATTAGACTTACGTAAAACACAGGTTTATATTTCGTTTCAATGGGACACGTAAAACACGTTTTGTGTTTTACGTAAGCCTAATTGTTGTTACGTTTCACGCAGTTACTTTGTATTAGTCAACTATTATAAAGCCCGTGTGTTATTGGGGCCAGAAAGAGGAGAAAAGTCATCTAGGACTTGCAAAAGCTATCAAACTGTCCTCATAGAAAGGAATTCTAGCAAAACGTGGAGCTGAAACAAACGTTCTGGCATATGGATTTCAAACTCGCATTCCCTCAGAATTCCATAATCATTATGGTGATCAATCGGTGTGTACGGCAAATGGTAAAGGTGTTAAAATAATTAAATAAAAATATTAATCCGTTTCCCTTCTAAATGTATCTGCATTTATTCTTGTATTCTTTTCCAAATATAAAAAAAAAAAATTTCAAACACTACCTTTTTGATAAAAATAAACAGTACTCTTAATGTGAGGTGTACACATCAAATTACTGATCAACACAGCATATCACAGATATTACATCACATTACATTACATCACACCCCTTGGTCTTAGTGATAGTCCGCCTGTTGAGTTCAAGTGAAACATCAAAAAAACGTGTTCTACTAAGTACTATTGTAATTCCGTTTATCCGCAGTATCACCCTATATTGATTGTCTTATGGTGAGGTACGCTTCTTTCAGTCGTGGACATTAGTTCAATTTGATTTTTATCAGAGCTTTTTAACTATAAAAAAATAATGGAGGTTGTGGTTCACGGAACCAAAACTTCCGAAGTGTTACTCGGATTCAATATACATTGTCTATAGTTTTCTCAATCTGATCGGCTTCCGTTAACATCAGGAACACAAATACAGCTTGGCTAGAAAATTTACTAATGATATCTTGGCAATTGATACGATTTCCACGTTGTTTGTTTCATCTTGTAATAGGTTTTTTTCCTCAGTTATTATTCTATAACCAAGTATTGGGGTTCTAACTATCCAACCTTGTGAGGAAGGGTTGCTTTCCTATCTACTCCATGACCGCACTGCAGATGGTCATGTCATGACGACGTTTGGTGTTAGTGAAAATACGCGCAGTATGCATCGGGAATTCCCATCCCAGAAACGTATGTTATAGGAATATCAGTGGGAAGACTTACCATAAATAAAATGTGATATGCGGATGACACTGTTCTGATTGTCAAAAGTGAGGAAGACCTTCAAGATTTAATTAATGTAGTAGTCACAGAAAGTAAAGAGAAAAGCCTCTTCCTAAACATCAAGAAAACATAAGTAATGGATATTTCAAAGAAACAAAATACCATACCTTGCAAGATCAAAGTGAATGATATAGTATTAAAACAGGTCTACCAATTCAAATATTTAGGGACAACGATTATATCAGATGGTAGAAGTTCAATAGAAAAAAAAAACTAGAATAGGGCAGGCAAAAATAACATTAAGAAAAATGAAAAATATATTGTGTAAAATGACCTTGTCATTAGAGGTCAATGGCGGCAAACCTCAAAGAGAGATCTGAGCACATATGGACTTCTCCGTAATGCAGTGACGATGATCCAACGACTAACTAAGTAACTAACATTAGAGGTAAGGAAGAGAGTTTTGCAGTGCTATGTAACTACTATACTAACATATGGATCCGAGTCAAGTACAATAAACAAACAGGAAAGTGGGATATTAGAAGCAATAGACTGCCAGAAAAACTAATCTGGTGTTGAAAGAGTCAAATGTGAAACGGACCTTAAACAATAATATAATAAAAAGACAATCTTCATTTTTTTTGGCCACTTCACTAGACAAGGGGGATTTGGAGAACATAGTCACAACATGCAAGATTGAAAGCAACAGAGGCAGAGGGCGACAACATGAGAAAATATTAGACAGTTTGACAACCTGGCACAGCAGGGATACAACAACGATCGTGATAAATAATGCTGGAGATAGAGAGCTGTGGAGAGCCATGATCGCCTACGACATCCGGCATGGCACCTGATGATGATTTATATTGTAATGCAACTATCCGTTAGGGTTGTAGAGATGCGTTAGCAGATGTGCAAACGCACAAAGATCTCCATTTTTTTGTCGGCACTTACGACGAGTGCACAGAGTACAATTTCTATTCATTACTCACTGCTCATCTCTCTTTTCCAGCAGCCATCCAAGAGTAGCACCATCATCAGGTGACATATATTCTTTTCAGAACGTAGTCTTCCCTATTGATCTCGTGAATTCTCCACGGTCTTGATCAAGTTCTGCCTCTTCTAGTGACATGCACAGAGATTCTTGAATGTCATTTTCCAAACGGCGACTTGGGCGGTCTTTGCCCTTGTTGCCTTCTATCATCCCCTCCAGTAACACTCTCTCCATGCCGTCGTATTTCTTACTGAGGCCGAACAAATTAGCTTTTTCTTTAATATGGTGTTCAGAAGCCAGCCTTCCTGGACGTTAATTGTTCGTAACACCTCCTGGTTTATTTACCTTGCTCTCCACAGTATTCTCAAAACACTTCTATAGCACTTTAATTCAAATGACGTTATTCTCTTACCCACTGTTTTATTTAATAAGTAAATTCAAGTAGGAAGCATGAGGATAAATTAAAATTATTCTTACAGATGACGGGAATTGAACCAGGTCCGTTTTAGCAGCTAGAACGGACCTGGTTCATTTCCTGTCATCCGTAAGAGTTGTTTTATTTAATATCAGTGCTTCACATCCAAAAGTATGCAGAATCAAAGCCCTAGTCAGGTGATATCTTTGGATCTTTCCAGAGAGGACACACTTTCTCCCCTCACCCCTGATCTTTAATTTTTTCTGTAAATATTTCTGTAATTCCATGCACGTGATCACTTTCAGTATATCTTCCCTTTCTAGTAAATCAATGATTGTCTTTATTAGGTCGGCACTACCTATTTTCAATACTGTACCATCAACCACAGTATTGCCCGCTAATGAGACTGCTCTTTCGTTGCCTCTGACTCCTGCATGGACAGGGCAGTATATCCATGTAACACCTTGGACAACTGAGTTGTTAAGTAGCGTGGCCCAAGTACCTTTCTATGAATGATTCAATACGCAGAGTATTACATGGATTTACTGTCCTGGCCATGCTTGGGTCAGGGGAAACGAAAGAGCCGATGTGTTGGTTGGTAAAGCTTTGGTGAACGGCACCGAGAAAAGAAGAGACAGGATTTAATTGATTAGAGCGGTCATGGATACCCTACGAGATGACGAGAAGGAAATCGAACGTGACAATGTACATATTCAGAGAATGGTAGATATGGGAGTGACTAGAGGTGATGTGGGAAAGGGCTCCCTCTCCGGAAAGATCAGAAGAACGCGTAATCAGCAACTGACTGGGACAATGAGCTTATACACTTTTAGATGGCGGACAGAACGGTAAGCAGAGCATATATGGGAATGCCCCCAGTGCTGTGACGCTTGTTGCTAATCAAGAATAAAGAATTGTACCTTTCTATGTTACAGAAAATGGTTTAGGAGAGTAACACCATGTAAGTTGACATTTCAGCCACCAACCGAGTGCTCTCGTCACCGTTTCTATTTCCATTTTCATGCTCGATGTTGTAGTGGAGTAGGCACACGATATTTTCATGCAGCTTCCTGTCACTCTTATAGAAAAAAATTCCAACACTTATTTGTTTCTCTGTTGTCGGAGTCGTCTGTGTATATGATTGTATATTGTGATTTTTAGTGCAACTGGACAAGTACTGTCACATCTGTCCGGATATCAGTCCATTCCCTACACAATTTCTCATGTTGTATTACTACATTTGTCAGAAGTCTTTCTCTGTCCATCTCCATTCATTCACTGCCTTTAACTGCTTCTTCCAATTCCCATATTCTGGCAACTTGTCCCAGTGGCGTAGCGAGGCGGGGCGGAGATGCTGACCGCCCCGGGCGGCATCATCGGGAGAGCGGCATATTTATTTTCGTCCAGTCTTTCACAATCACTGACATATTTTTTTCATGTTACAAGGGCGAAAAATTATGATACCGCCCCGGGCGCCATTGATCCACGCTACGTCACTGTGTACAAGTCTATGCATTTCTGCGAACCAGTCGATTTTTGTTCTTGATTAGAAATTGGCTTCACAGCAGGCGGGACATTCACATAAGTGCTCCGCCCTCCGCACCAGCAGACATCCCAGTCTATGTAGACTTCGAGTCCCGGTCAGATGTTGATTGTGTGATCTTCGTGACTTTCCAAAACATGTACTTTTCCTTCCCTTACCTCTGGACAGCGGCGTGCATAGGATAATTGCAGCCCGGTGCGATGAATATTTTGACCCCCCTCCCCACCCCACCCACCTGAAATTGATTTTAAAAATTCCGAATACAATTTTACAAGTTTATTAATATTATCGATTTTATCCACATTTAACAAAGATAGAAATAAATTTTAAAATGTAAATTTAAAAATTCACTTTACGAGCTTTTTGACTAGCGAAGTTATTGACTGGCGTTTAGCCATCATTGACCAGCTCATGTTCGATTGATATAATTGCGAGGTTGTTTAATCTCAAGTTGCTCATAGTTGACCTGCGATAGTTTTTGATTAATTTGAGTTTGGAGAAACTTCTTTCACGTGTAGCTATACTAACTCCTAGAGTTAGGAACATACACAGTAAGATGGCAATGTTGGGTACTGAATGGGAAAGCTGATGTTTCTGAATGAAGACAAGTAATTCCATAGGCCCTTGGTCTTTTAAACTTTATTTTTGGAAAACATTGTAAGTTTAATCAACTTATTAAACTTTTATCAATGTAAACGCTTTTATTATATAATAACGTATGTATTCCCACACACTTCACATAACTTGTCTATTCTCAAACACTTCACATAATTTGTCCATTCTCACACATTAATTTTAACAGCCCTTCATATCAAGGTAGTGCTGATGTTTCAGCAACTAGTTTGTTACATTGTTACTCTGGCAACAATAAACGTCAGTCTTTGAAGTATCGGTTGATTTGTCTTCTTGTAATCCTCCACCCTCACAGAATGAACGCATGATTTTTTTCTCAATAACCGCAACTCTTGTTACTTTACTGGTTTCTTGTGAATGTTTGTACCTGTGCACGTTCATTAGTAAATATTTGTTTTATAATTTGTGTTGTTGTTTATGTGTGTAAACATATTGTTATTTTATTTTCCCATTCATTAGTGAATTATAAATTTGTTTCTTCATTTGCATGTCTCTACATTTGTTATTTTTTGTTTTCTATATTAATAGGAAACGAACCACACATATAGGCATTTGTGATTATATGATTTAATGTATCCATACAACTACTTTGGGTCACATATTTGTATGTGTACATAAAATAGGTTTGAGTGCATGTTCTATGTTAATGCATTATCTATTATGCATAAACAATATCTGTATGTGGTTGAATGTTTATGTTAAAACATGTACAGGCCTATATCTCCACGTGAACAAATGCTTATATGTAGCCTATATATTTTTATATGGACAAATGTTCATGTGAATGAAAGTATATATCTTATGTGGGTGATACAACCAAGCAACAAAATACTAGAAAGACATTTTAAAATTCTATTTATTTATGTTCACGAGAGAGAGCTGAAAACATCTTACACAGACTTTCACAACATAACACTTGAACATAATCTCCTCAAACTGATATATTCTCCAATATACGAAAGCAATAATAAATGTACAGGAATCATATTTACAAATGTAACACAAAGGATTCCTATCATTGCTAATGGCAAAGATAGAACATGAATAGGAAAAGTAGCATGGTGGGAGGTAATATATCAGTATCACAGTTGGTGTGGTATTCAATGGTTAAACAAGTGTGGATACTTGCAAATTTGTCTAGACAAAAAAAGGATATATATTAGCCCAAAAAAAACTGTGACATATTGACCATGTATTTATTACTCATAATCATAATCAAGGATATAACTAAAATTGAATTTTCAAAAGTGGATGTAACAAATGGTCATCATCACTTGTGATGGACAACATCTACTTATCTGTATGAACAACATCTGTATGAACAACATCTGTATGAACAACATCTTAATTTGTCTTATAGAGCCAGGGGACATTGCAACAAAGGAGTAGACTTGTTGACAGGAAATGTCCTGATTGATGACACAGTATTGAAAATTGAAAGGAGATAAGGCTGACCTAATAAGGGAAGTAATTGATTTACAACAGAGTGAAGAAGATGAAGAAGATGAAAAACAAGTTAAAAATGAGAATTATAAAATGCTACATCTATTCCATATTAATGTATGGCTCAGAAACATGGACACTAAATAAACAATTAGAAGACAAAATTGATGCCTTTGAGATGTGGGTATATAGAAGAATAGGGAGAACATCATGGAAAGAGAAGAAAACAAATAAAGAGGTGCTAAAAACACTTAATATGAAGAAAGAACTACTAAGAGAAATAAAGATCAGGCAAATAAAATACTTTGGACACATTAAAAGACATGACACCCTATTGAAGACCTTACTTGAGGGTAAAGTCAAAGGGAAGCGAGCAAGAGGTAGGCAGAGATACAAGTGGGAGAGTAACATTACACGATGGACAGGTTACAGTCTAGCAGAGTGCACCACCAAGACAAGAGACAGGAGATGTTGGAGATACGTTGCAGCCAACCTTCGTTGCGGAGACGGCACTTGATGATGATGATGAAGAAGATGATGATGATGGAGATGAGAATGTGCACATACAATGAATGACATAATTAGGGATGACTAGGGATAAGGGGAGAAAATGTGTTCTCTATGGAAAGATCTGAAGATCCCATAATCATCCAAATGGAACTATGAGTCTGCATACAAGATAGCGGTTTCAAGAACAAAGCACTTATGGGAATGCCCCATGTATCATAATGTTAATTTCTAATCAAGAATGTCTAAATTTCTGAAGGATGTTCAGTGATGACTGAAACAGCAACATCACTCTGAAACATGTAGGCCTATACGGCAAATCACTGGATGTACTATCTTGTGGCAAAACACATCCTTCCTGATATAGTTTAGATATAATCTGGAAAGTAATTGAACAATGAATAAATTTGCCACATTTGTATGTAATATCTATGAGGGATTCCAGTCTTAGACACTAAAAATATTATTTTTAAGTTAAGATTGATCTGGAAAATGCCAATAACAAATGAGACTTGTTATTGGAGATATTGTCTTCAAAAATATGTTCTTTGAAAATGAACATTTGAAAGTGAACTAAATCATTGCTTCCCCAATGTACAGGATAATTGGAAGAATGTTGCACTTACATACATATTCCTGGTACTGCCACAGGGTTCCCCTCCAACATAATCTTGTTCAACATATACACATAAAAGATTACCAGATTTCAACCTACCAGGCATTAGTTCTAACAATCATTAATTACAGGAATTGTTCAGGTAAGAAATTTCAAAGATAATACGGTATTGCATGACATATTGTTCAGGTGCTATAATAAAGCTCCAAAGGTCAATGCTGAGAAATCATGCGTAACATTATGAGATCTATTATTGACTGCAAAGTGAGGACTGACCTACCCAAAGTCATCAGTCATGGGCAAGATATTTGGCTGGTGTGACAAGTTGCTGTATCTTATAATGTATTTTATCAGTCCATCTTACAGAAATCATCTTCAGTGAACAATATAGATATTCTCAAAGGTTTGCGGTACTTCAATATGGTAACTATGTGCAGCTCGTTGCATTTCTCATACTATATTGGATGGTGCAGCCAACTGCACCCCAAACTCTCTCAGTTTGATCCTATGAGTGCCACTATGACATGCATGGCAGATAACAGTGTCACTATTCTATGCTCCCCTTTTGGGCCTGGAAACATACGGATAGTAAAACTTCAATAACAATAATCTAAGAGAAATATGGTCTTCCTAAATGCACCACGAGAAATGATTCAACAGCTTTTTTATGCAGTGGTTACCTGGTATATATAAATTTCAGAGTTACAAAATCAGTCATTCAGTTCCTCTTTTGCCAAGTTTGGCACATAGGCCAGATGTCATAGTTCTCCATGCCTGTCGGTCAGTTGCCAAGGATTGCAGGTCTTGTGCATTTATGCCTGTTGATTAAATTCATTCATAAATGTTCTTCTGAGCGTTGTTTTTGGTCTTCCATGTTTTCTTTTCCCATCTGGTGTCCACATGAAGACTTGTGGAATTCTGTCTTCCTCCATTCTAAGATTGTATGTCCAGTGGCGATTCCTGATGATGTTCATCACATATTCTTGTTTTGTCTCCTCTCTTAGTATGTTGTGTGATTAGAAGTCTTTCCAATTAGTGTTTGTGATTTTTCTGAGTCATCTATTCTCGAAGGCAACTAATTTTTTATCCATTATTGCGGTAGATTTCCAACCTTCGCATCCATATGTCAATAATGGAATCACACTTGCATTGAATAGTCGCAGTTTGATGTATTTACTTGCGATCTTCGATCTCCAGATGATTGAAAGTTTGTTAAGGTGTTGGAGGCGAGAGAAAAATCCCAAACCCCTAAAGTATTGGAAAGAACAGGGACAGTATTTTATATGCTCAGTCTACGATGATTGAAAACTACCACTGAATCTCTCTTACATATACATCATGGATAATGTTTCGAGGAAGGGAAAAATTTAGAATGAAATGAAAAAGGAGAGTGACAGAAGATAGATATAGAGAACTGTCAAAGTCAGATGTGTCGGTCTATTACTGAAAATAAAATGGTGGCACAACACATTTCCATTCTCTTGGACTTCATCCTGCTGGAAATCTGGTTGGATTGTCCTGCTACAAGAGATATCTAGTGGGAGTTTGAGAACTCACAGGGAATAAAACTTAAGAGAAGACATAAATCACATGATAACGCAAGGTATTCTAGTACATACTGTAGAAGACTCTTTGCGGTATGAATTGCTCTTTCTAGAAACATCCATCATTACCATGAAGTGTAACTTATACCTCCTCCTAAAACACAATAATATTGTTGTATTGTTTGGAAAGTTACCAGTACAATAAAGGAAAGGAATGTAGAGATTGGGACTATAATAAGCAAGTATAGAAATTAATTCATTAATTGATTATAATCTCAAGGAGAGGGGGCAAGATTGATGCTACTGTATTCACAGATCTATGTGTTGTAGTGAGATTGATACTAAAGTATTCACAGATCTGTGTGTTGTAGTAAGATTGTTACTAAAGTATTCACAGATCTGTGTGTTGTAGTGATATTGATGCTACTGTATTCACAGATCTGTGTGTTGTAGTGATATTGATGCTACTGTATTCACAGATCTGTATGTTGTAGAGTTTGATACTACTGTATTCACAGATCTGTATGTTGTAGAGTTTGATACTACTGTATTCACAGATCTGTGTGTTGTAGTGAGATTGATGCTACTGTATTCACAGATCTGTGTGTTGTAGTGAGATTGATACTAAAGTATTCACAGATCTGTGTGTTGTAGTGAGATTGATACTACTGTATTCACAGATCTGTGTGTTGTAGTAAGATTGATACTACTGTATTCACAGATCTGTGTGTTGTAGAGTTTGATGTTACTGTATTCACAGATCTGTGTGTTGTAGAGTTTGATACTACTGTATTCACAGATCTGTGTGTTGTAGAGTTTGATGCTACTATATTCACAGATCTGTGTGTTGTAGAGTTTGATGCTACTGTATTCACAGATCTGTGTGTTGTAGAGTTTGATGCTACTGTATTCACAGATCTGTGTGTTGTAGAGTTTGATGCTACTGTATTCACAGATCTGTGTGTTGTAGAGTTTGATGCTACTGTATTCACAGATCTGTGTGTTGTAGTTTGATGCTACTATATTCACAGATCTGTGTGTTGTAGAGTTTGATGCTACTGTATTCACAGATCTGTGTGTTGTAGAGTTTGATGCTACTGTATTCACAGATCTGTGTGTTGTAGAGTTTGATGCTACTGTATTCACAGATCTGTGTGTTGTAGAGTTTGATGCTACTGTATTCACAGATCTGTGTGTAGTAGTGAGATTGATACTACTGTATTCACAGATATGTGTGTTGTAGAGTTTGATGCTACTGTATTCACAGATCTGTGTGTTGTAGAGTTTGATACTACTGTATTCACAGATCTGTGTGTTGTAGTGAGATTGATGCTACTGTATTCACAGATTTGTGTGTTGTAGAGTTTGATACTACTGTATTCACAGATCTGTGTGTTGTAGTGAGATTGATACTACTGTATTCACAGATCTGTGTGTTGTAGAGTTTGATGCTACTGTATTCACAGATCTGTGTGTTGTAGTGAGATTGATGCTACTGTATTCACAGATCTGTGTGTTGTAGTGAGATTGATGCTACTGTATTCACAGATTTGTGTGTTGTAGAGTTTGATGCTATTGTATTCACAGATCTGTGTGTTGTAGAGTTTGATGCTACTGTATTCACAGATCTGTGTGTTGTAGAGTTTGATGCTACTGTATTCACAGATCTGTGTGTTGTAGTGAGAGTGATGCTACTGTATTCACAGATCTGTGTGTTGTAGAGTTTGATGCTACTGTATTCACAGATCTGTGTGTTGTAGAGTTTGATGCTACTGTATTCACAGATCTGTGTGTTGTAGTGAGATTGATGCTACTGTATTCACAGATCTGTGTGTTGTAGTGAGATTGATGCTACTGTATTCACAGATTTGTGTGTTGTAGTGAGATTGATGCTACTGTATTCACAGATTTGTGTGTTGTAGTGAGATTGATGCTACTGTATTCACAGATCTGTATGTTGTAGTGAGATTGATACTACTGTATTCACAGATTTGTGTGTTGTAGAGGTTGATGCTACTGTATTCACAGATCTGTGTGTTGTAGTGAGATTGATGCTACTGTATTCACAGATTTGTGTGTTGTAGAGTTTGATACTACTGTATTCACAGATCTGTGTGTTGTAGTGAGATTGATGCTACTGTATTCACAGATCTGTGTGTTGTAGAGTTTGATGCTACTGTATTCACAGATCTGTGTGTTGTAGTGAGATTGATGCTACTGTATTCACAGATCTGTGTGTTGTAGAGTTTGATGCTACTGTATTCACAGATCTGTGTGTTGTAGAGTTTGATGCTACTGTATTCACAGATCTGTATGTTGTAGAGTTTGATACTACTGTATTCACAGATCTGTGTGTTGTAGTGAGATTGATACTACTGTATTCACAGATCTGTGTATTGTAGTGAGATTGATACTACTGTATTCACAGATCTGTGTGTTGTAGTGAGATTGATGCTACTGTATTCACAGATCTGTGTGTTGTAGAGTTTGATGCTACTGTATTCACAGATCTGTGTGTTGTAGTGAGATTGATGCTACTGTATTCACAGATCTGTGTGTTGTAGAGTTTGATGCTACTGTATTCACAGATCTGTGTGTTGTAGAGTTTAATGCTACTGTATTCACATATCTGTGTGTTGTAGAGTATGATACTACTGTATTCACAGATCTGTGTGTTGTAGTGAGATTGATACTACTGTATTCACAGATCTGTGTGTTGTAGTGAGATTGATGCTACTGTATTCACAGATCTGTGTGTTGTAGTGAGATTGATGCTACTGTATTCACAGATTTGTGTGTTGTAGTGACATTGATGCTACTGTATTCACAGATTTGTGTGTTGTAGTGAGATTGATGCTACTGTATTCACAGATCTGTATGTTGTAGTGAGATTGATACTACTGTATTCACAGATTTGTGTGTTGTAGAGTTTGATGCTACTGTATTCACAGATCTGTGTGTTGTAGTGAGATTGATGCTACTGTATTCACAGATTTGTGTGTTGTAGAGTTTGATACTACTGTATTCACAGATCTGTGTGTTGTAGTGAGATTGATGCTACTGTATTCACAGATCTGTGTGTTGTAGAGTTTGATGCTACTGTATTCACAGATCTGTATGTTGTAGAGTTTGATACTACTGTATTCACAGATCTGTGTGTTGTAGTGAGATTGATACTGCTGTATTCACAGATCTGTGTATTGTAGTGAGATTGATACTACTGTATTCACAGATCTGTGTGTTGTAGTGAGATTGATGCTACTGTATTCACAGATCTGTGTGTTGTAGAGTTTGATGCTACTGTATTCACAGATCTGTGTGTTGTAGTGAGATTGATGCTACTGTATTCACAGATCTGTGTGTTGTAGAGTTTGATGCTACTGTATTCACAGATCTGTGTGTTGTAGAGTTTGATGCTACTGTATTCACATATCTGTGTGTTGTAGAGTATGATACTACTGTATTCACAGATCTGTGTGTTGTAGAGTTTGATGCTACTGTATTCACAGATCTGTGTGTTGTAGTGAGATTGATACTACTGTATTCACAGATCTGTGTGTTGTAGTGAGATTGATGCTACTGTATTCACAGATCTGTGTGTTGTAGTGAGATTGATGCTACTGTATTCACAGATTTGTGTGTTGTAGTGAGATTGATGCTACTGTATTCACAGATTTGTGTGTTGTAGTGAGATTGATGCTACTGTATTCACAGATCTGTATGTTGTAGTGAGATTGATACTACTGTATTCACAGATTTGTGTGTTGTAGAGTTTGATGCTACTGTATTCACAGATCTGTGTGTTGTAGTGAGATTGATGCTACTGTATTCACAGATTTGTGTGTTGTAGAGTTTGATACTACTGTATTCACAGATCTGTATGTTGTAGCGTTTGATACTACTGTATTCACAGATCTGTGTGTTGTAGTGAGATTGATACTACTGTATTCACAGATCTGTATGTTGTAGAGTTTGATGCTACTGTATTCACAGATCTGTATGTTGTAGAGTTTGATACTACTGTATTCACAGATCTGTGTGTTGTAGTGAGATTGATACTACTGTATTCCCAGATCTGTGTGTTGTAGTGAGATTGATACTACTGTATTCACAGATCTGTGTGTTGTATTGAGATTGATGCTACTGTATTCACAGATCTGTGTGTTGTAGAGTTTGATGCTACTGTATTCACAGATCTGTGTGTTGTAGTGAGATTGATGCTACTGTATTCACAGATCTGTGTGTTGTAGAGTTTGATGCTACTGTATTCACAGATCTGTGTGTTGTAGAGTTTGATGCTACTGTATTCACATATCTGTGTGTTGTAGAGTTTGATACTACTGTATTCACAGATCTGTGTGTTGTAGAGTTTGATGCTACTGTATTCACAGATCTGTGTTGTAGTGAGATTGATACTACTGTATTCACAGATTTGTGTGTTGTAGAGTTTGATGCTACTGTATTCACAGATCTGTGTGTTGTAGAGTTTGATACTACTGTATTCACATATCTGTGTGTTGTAGAGATTGATGCTACTGTATTCACAGATCTGTGTGTTGTAGTGAGATTGATGCTACTTTATTCACAGATCTGTGTGTTGTAGTGAGATTGATGCTACTGTATTCACAGATCTGTGTGTTGTAGAGTTTGATGCTACTGTATTCACAGATCTGTGTGTTGTAGTGAGATTGATGCTACTGTATTCACAGATCTATGTGTTGTAGTGAGATTGATACTAAAGTATTCACAGATCTGTGTGTTGTAGTAAGATTGTTACTAAAGTATTCACAGATCTGTGTGTTGTAGTGATATTGATGCTACTGTATTCACAGATCTGTGTGTTGTAGTGATATTGATGCTACTGTATTCACAGATCTGTATGTTGTAGAGTTTGATACTACTGTATTCACAGATCTGTATGTTGTAGAGTTTGATACTACTGTATTCACAGATCTGTGTGTTGTAGTGAGATTGATGCTACTGTATTCACAGATCTGTGTGTTGTAGTGAGATTGATACTAAAGTATTCACAGATCTGTGTGTTGTAGTGAGATTGATACTACTGTATTCACAGATCTGTGTGTTGTAGTAAGATTGATACTACTGTATTCACAGATCTGTGTGTTGTAGAGTTTGATGTTACTGTATTCACAGATCTGTGTGTTGTAGAGTTTGATACTACTGTATTCACAGATCTGTGTGTTGTAGAGTTTGATGCTACTATATTCACAGATCTGTGTGTTGTAGAGTTTGATGCTACTGTATTCACAGATCTGTGTGTTGTAGAGTTTGATGCTACTGTATTCACAGATCTGTGTGTTGTAGAGTTTGATGCTACTGTATTCACAGATCTGTGTGTTGTAGAGTTTGATGCTACTGTATTCACAGATCTGTGTGTTGTAGTTTGATGCTACTATATTCACAGATCTGTGTGTTGTAGAGTTTGATGCTACTGTATTCACAGATCTGTGTGTTGTAGAGTTTGATGCTACTGTATTCACAGATCTGTGTGTTGTAGAGTTTGATGCTACTGTATTCACAGATCTGTGTGTTGTAGAGTTTGATGCTACTGTATTCACAGATCTGTGTGTAGTAGTGAGATTGATACTACTGTATTCACAGATATGTGTGTTGTAGAGTTTGATGCTACTGTATTCACAGATCTGTGTGTTGTAGAGTTTGATACTACTGTATTCACAGATCTGTGTGTTGTAGTGAGATTGATGCTACTGTATTCACAGATTTGTGTGTTGTAGAGTTTGATACTACTGTATTCACAGATCTGTGTGTTGTAGTGAGATTGATACTACTGTATTCACAGATCTGTGTGTTGTAGAGTTTGATGCTACTGTATTCACAGATCTGTGTGTTGTAGTGAGATTGATGCTACTGTATTCACAGATCTGTGTGTTGTAGTGAGATTGATGCTACTGTATTCACAGATTTGTGTGTTGTAGAGTTTGATGCTATTGTATTCACAGATCTGTGTGTTGTAGAGTTTGATGCTACTGTATTCACAGATCTGTGTGTTGTAGAGTTTGATGCTACTGTATTCACAGATCTGTGTGTTGTAGTGAGAGTGATGCTACTGTATTCACAGATCTGTGTGTTGTAGAGTTTGATGCTACTGTATTCACAGATCTGTGTGTTGTAGAGTTTGATGCTACTGTATTCACAGATCTGTGTGTTGTAGTGAGATTGATGCTACTGTATTCACAGATCTGTGTGTTGTAGTGAGATTGATGCTACTGTATTCACAGATTTGTGTGTTGTAGTGAGATTGATGCTACTGTATTCACAGATTTGTGTGTTGTAGTGAGATTGATGCTACTGTATTCACAGATCTGTATGTTGTAGTGAGATTGATACTACTGTATTCACAGATTTGTGTGTTGTAGAGGTTGATGCTACTGTATTCACAGATCTGTGTGTTGTAGTGAGATTGATGCTACTGTATTCACAGATTTGTGTGTTGTAGAGTTTGATACTACTGTATTCACAGATCTGTGTGTTGTAGTGAGATTGATGCTACTGTATTCACAGATCTGTGTGTTGTAGAGTTTGATGCTACTGTATTCACAGATCTGTGTGTTGTAGTGAGATTGATGCTACTGTATTCACAGATCTGTGTGTTGTAGAGTTTGATGCTACTGTATTCACAGATCTGTGTGTTGTAGAGTTTGATGCTACTGTATTCACAGATCTGTATGTTGTAGAGTTTGATACTACTGTATTCACAGATCTGTGTGTTGTAGTGAGATTGATACTACTGTATTCACAGATCTGTGTATTGTAGTGAGATTGATACTACTGTATTCACAGATCTGTGTGTTGTAGTGAGATTGATGCTACTGTATTCACAGATCTGTGTGTTGTAGAGTTTGATGCTACTGTATTCACAGATCTGTGTGTTGTAGTGAGATTGATGCTACTGTATTCACAGATCTGTGTGTTGTAGAGTTTGATGCTACTGTATTCACAGATCTGTGTGTTGTAGAGTTTAATGCTACTGTATTCACATATCTGTGTGTTGTAGAGTATGATACTACTGTATTCACAGATCTGTGTGTTGTAGTGAGATTGATACTACTGTATTCACAGATCTGTGTGTTGTAGTGAGATTGATGCTACTGTATTCACAGATCTGTGTGTTGTAGTGAGATTGATGCTACTGTATTCACAGATTTGTGTGTTGTAGTGACATTGATGCTACTGTATTCACAGATTTGTGTGTTGTAGTGAGATTGATGCTACTGTATTCACAGATCTGTATGTTGTAGTGAGATTGATACTACTGTATTCACAGATTTGTGTGTTGTAGAGTTTGATGCTACTGTATTCACAGATCTGTGTGTTGTAGTGAGATTGATGCTACTGTATTCACAGATTTGTGTGTTGTAGAGTTTGATACTACTGTATTCACAGATCTGTGTGTTGTAGTGAGATTGATGCTACTGTATTCACAGATCTGTGTGTTGTAGAGTTTGATGCTACTGTATTCACAGATCTGTATGTTGTAGAGTTTGATACTACTGTATTCACAGATCTGTGTGTTGTAGTGAGATTGATACTGCTGTATTCACAGATCTGTGTATTGTAGTGAGATTGATACTACTGTATTCACAGATCTGTGTGTTGTAGTGAGATTGATGCTACTGTATTCACAGATCTGTGTGTTGTAGAGTTTGATGCTACTGTATTCACAGATCTGTGTGTTGTAGTGAGATTGATGCTACTGTATTCACAGATCTGTGTGTTGTAGAGTTTGATGCTACTGTATTCACAGATCTGTGTGTTGTAGAGTTTGATGCTACTGTATTCACATATCTGTGTGTTGTAGAGTATGATACTACTGTATTCACAGATCTGTGTGTTGTAGAGTTTGATGCTACTGTATTCACAGATCTGTGTGTTGTAGTGAGATTGATACTACTGTATTCACAGATCTGTGTGTTGTAGTGAGATTGATGCTACTGTATTCACAGATCTGTGTGTTGTAGTGAGATTGATGCTACTGTATTCACAGATTTGTGTGTTGTAGTGAGATTGATGCTACTGTATTCACAGATTTGTGTGTTGTAGTGAGATTGATGCTACTGTATTCACAGATCTGTATGTTGTAGTGAGATTGATACTACTGTATTCACAGATTTGTGTGTTGTAGAGTTTGATGCTACTGTATTCACAGATCTGTGTGTTGTAGTGAGATTGATGCTACTGTATTCACAGATTTGTGTGTTGTAGAGTTTGATACTACTGTATTCACAGATCTGTATGTTGTAGCGTTTGATACTACTGTATTCACAGATCTGTGTGTTGTAGTGAGATTGATACTACTGTATTCACAGATCTGTATGTTGTAGAGTTTGATGCTACTGTATTCACAGATCTGTATGTTGTAGAGTTTGATACTACTGTATTCACAGATCTGTGTGTTGTAGTGAGATTGATACTACTGTATTCCCAGATCTGTGTGTTGTAGTGAGATTGATACTACTGTATTCACAGATCTGTGTGTTGTATTGAGATTGATGCTACTGTATTCACAGATCTGTGTGTTGTAGAGTTTGATGCTACTGTATTCACAGATCTGTGTGTTGTAGTGAGATTGATGCTACTGTATTCACAGATCTGTGTGTTGTAGAGTTTGATGCTACTGTATTCACAGATCTGTGTGTTGTAGAGTTTGATGCTACTGTATTCACATATCTGTGTGTTGTAGAGTTTGATACTACTGTATTCACAGATCTGTGTGTTGTAGAGTTTGATGCTACTGTATTCACAGATCTGTGTTGTAGTGAGATTGATACTACTGTATTCACAGATTTGTGTGTTGTAGAGTTTGATGCTACTGTATTCACAGATCTGTGTGTTGTAGAGTTTGATACTACTGTATTCACATATCTGTGTGTTGTAGAGATTGATGCTACTGTATTCACAGATCTGTGTGTTGTAGTGAGATTGATGCTACTTTATTCACAGATCTGTGTGTTGTAGTGAGATTGATGCTACTGTATTCACAGATCTGTGTGTTGTAGAGTTTGATGCTACTGTATTCACAGATCTGTGTGTTGTAGTGAGATTGATGCTACTGTATTCACAGATTTGTGTGTTGTAGAGTTTGATACTACTGTATTCACAGATCTGTGTGTTGTAGTGAGATTGATGCTACTGTATTCACAGATCTGTGTGTTGTAGTGAGATTGATGCTACTGTATTCACAGATCTGTGTGTTGTAGAGTTTGATGCTACTGTATTCACAGATCTGTATGTTGTAGCGTTTGATACTACTGTATTCACAGATCTGTGTGTTGTAGTGAGATTGATACTACTGTATTCACAGATCTGTATGTTGTAGAGTTTGATGCTACTGTATTCACAGATCTGTATGTTGTAGAGTTTGATACTACTGTATTCACAGATCTGTGTGTTGTAGTGAGATTGATACTACTGTATTCCCAGATCTGTGTGTTGTAGTGAGATTGATACTACTGTATTCACAGATCTGTGTGTTGTATTGAGATTGATGCTACTGTATTCACAGATCTGTGTGTTGTAGAGTTTGATGCTACTGTATTCACAGATCTGTGTGTTGTAGTGAGATTGATGCTACTGTATTCACAGATCTGTGTGTTGTAGAGTTTGATGCTACTGTATTCACAGATCTGTGTGTTGTAGAGTTTGATGCTACTGTATTCACATATCTGTGTGTTGTAGAGTTTGATACTACTGTATTCACAGATCTGTGTGTTGTAGAGTTTGATGCTACTGTATTCACAGATCTGTGTTGTAGTGAGATTGATACTACTGTATTCACAGATTTGTGTGTTGTAGAGTTTGATGCTACTGTATTCACAGATCTGTGTGTTGTAGAGTTTGATACTACTGTATTCACATATCTGTGTGTTGTAGAGATTGATGCTACTGTATTCACAGATCTGTGTGTTGTAGTGAGATTGATGCTACTTTATTCACAGATCTGTGTGTTGTAGTGAGATTGATGCTACTGTATTCACAGATCTGTGTGTTGTAGAGTTTGATGCTACTGTATTCACAGATCTGTGTGTTGTAGAGTTTGATACTACTGTATTCACAGATCTGTGTGTTGTAGAGTTTGATACTACGGTATTCACAGATCTGTGTGTTGTAGTGAGATTGATACTACTGTATTCACAGATTTGTGTGTTGTAGAGTTTGATGCTACTGTATTCACAGATCTGTGTGTTGTAGAGTTTGATACTACTGTATTCACATATTTGTGTGTTGTAGAGATTGATGCTACTGTATTCACAGATCTGTGTGTTGTAGTGCGATTGATGCTACTGTATTCACAGATCTGTGTGTTGTAGTGAGATTGATGCTACTGTATTCACAGATCTGTGTGTTGTAGAGTTTGATGCTACTGTATTCACAGATCTGTGTGTTGTAGAGTTTGATGCTACTGTATTCACATATCTGTGTGTTGTAGTGAGATTGATACTACTGTATTCACAGATCTGTGTGTTGTAGAGTTTGATGCTACTGTATTCACAGATCTGTGTGTTGTAGAGTTTGATGCTACTGTATTCACAGATCTGTATGTTGTAGAGTTTGATGCTACTGTATTCACAGATCTGTGTGTTGTAGAGTTTGATGCTACTGTATTCATAGATCTGTGTGTTGTAGTGAGATTGATACTACTGTATTCACAGATCTGTGTGTTGTAGAGTTTGATGCTACTGTATTCACAGATCTGTGTGTTGTAGAGTTTGATACTACTGTATTCACATATCTGTGTGTTGTAGAGATTGATGCTACTGTATTCACAGATCTGTGTGTTGTAGTGAGATTGATGCTACTGTATTCACAGATATGTGTGTTGTAGTGAGATTGATGCTACTGTATTCACAGATCTGTGTGTTGTAGAGTTTGATGCTACTGTATTCACAGATCTGTGTGTTGTAGAGTTTGATGCTACTGTATTCACAGATCTGTGTGTTGTAGTGAGATTGATACTACTGTATTCATAAATCTGGCTGCAATAGTAAAGCAAGTGTACTTGAACACAACCACCCACACCAAAAAATTACTTCCAGTATGGAGATTGAGGCTGGCACTGCCACCTACCAGTGTATAAATCAGCTTAATAGGACCTTTGAGCCATCCTCTGTGTACATACTTTGGAATTTTAAAAAATAGTATAAAAAGTATGAGTGAATGGCATCTAAACCTGCTGCCATCCTCTTGATTCTATGTGAATATACTTCTAGGACATGCTGATGATTGGACACTTCTCTTGAGAGAATTTGGCATTAAACATAGTACAAGTATGACTGGTCTTAGAACAGAAGTATGTTTAACCTGGGAACTATCAGAATTCACACACATTAAACAAATAATATAATAATAAGACAAATAACCCATCAAGATCGTAAGGGTGTCACAATGAAGATATTAGCACAAAAAGCCCTCCAAACAGTTTTCTTCTTTGACATTCCTATTAGGTGTAGAAAAACCATGCCTGTAAAACTTGTAGATTTTTTTCAATCCAGGTCTTTCTTTGTCCACCTCTTCTCCTTCTATCCCCAAATGTTCTTTGCAAAATAATTTTAGAAAGTGAACTGTGAGCAGTTACATTTTCAAACAAACAAGCTTATGCCATTTCACTACCACCAAAAGTGTTCTTGATAACCTGCAAATTTCTCTATTCATTCCTGGTTGAATATATTTTTTTTATATTCTCCATAACTGAGTTATAACATACATCTGTAACACTTATATTCTAATAATACACTTCTAGTGAAATGACACTGGATGACAGTTGTATTATTGCCTCTTGACAACAAGTGAAATTTCTGAGAAGATTTAGTTGCCACTAAGTAAAGGCTTTGAAATGTTACATTGAAGTATCTGAAAAATATACATCATGTTCTTAAATTTTCTATATCAATAGTACTTATGTAGAACAGGCTTTTATGAAATTTTCTAGAGTGAATTATATTATTAAAATGTGCAAGCCCATAGATAGGCCGAGGGGGGGGGGGGGTAAGGAGAGTGTTAATGAAATCTAATCATGACTTTTAGTACTAGGAGTTTCACAAAAATAGCTGGTTACCTCCCTTTTTCATTAAAAAAAATCCATGACAATTAAAGGAATTACTAATGCCAATGAGTGAATAACCTTTTAATTACACCGAATTATATGTGCATACCCTGTACCTATTATCATATGCTGGAAAAATAATGATGGAAACACAACTATTGGGTGCAGACAACTCCTAGTTTCATTGTACCAGTTGTCAAATCAAAACTTACAGAATGTTGTACATCTACATGGGCTGACAAAGTTTTACATAAGAAGTGTGATTCAATCTCATGTCAGACAAATAACATCTTTGAGAGCAAGCATCCACCCAACTACCACAGCTCATTGATATATATATATAGTGTTAAAATACGTTCCCTCACAGGTTATGTCAATGGGGTTAATCCCTGAAGGCTTAGCCAGTTGTGTTTGATCGAAAGAATATGATTATTAAGTTCCGTTTTTGAAGGAAGTCTTATTACTTTTGGATAGGGAAAGGGCTTCAACATAAGGTATTGAAAACTGTATGAAATATGATATGTGCAATGAATGAGAATGTCAAAGTATGAAATAAAGCTCTGGAGAAACCCACTATTGCACATTAGAAGAGCAAAGTACTAATAATTCTAGGGGATCAATCAATAAACCTGTAACCCTTCAGGGTTGTAGGGGTACCACATTGGATGCTTCAACACACAGAGTCCTCTAGTGAATTCTATCCTCAGCGATGCAGATGAGTGTGGAAATATCTTGTCCTGTCCATTAGGGGATTCTAGGGGATCCCATTCTAGGGGATACCAACCATGAAAAAGTTACCCATGTACCTCTCTATTTTCTTCTAGTATCCTTAAACATGGTTTGACCATGATCTAATGTGTTCATATTCTGTTGTAAGTTATTGAAGATGTTACAACATTTTTTTGTGTATTTGAGGGAAACCTTAAACACAGTTTGGAAATTCCATAAAGAACTGGTCAAAGTAATATGAAACATTCAAATAGGATTGTCACGCCACATTATGTATGTATTGTTGCGCAGGAACCGAATTGCCATGTTGTCACAGAAATACTTATTCAGGGGGATACAGCTCACATAACCACACCATTCACAATCAATGATAGGAGCATAATAAAATAACATTATTAATAGAGTAAACAAAGCAAACGTTGATCCGAAACATATTATAACAGTTATAAGTTTACGATTTCTGTCAAAGTATCCAAATGTAATATATGGCATTATAGAAAATGCTAGAAGAATCCCAAATATAAACCCAAAGATATGAGCCCAGTTATCAAACCAAGGAAACAGTCCAAGGATAAAGAAACAAAACAAGGGTCCACATGTTTTGAGGAGAGCTAGATATGGATGTCTGTACATGGGTAAGCTCTGGATGACTTCCACCAACAGACATGCTGCAATGCCAAACTGTGCTCCAGACGGGCCAACCTGCATAACAAAAATAATATTCTTCCTTCAATATAGTAATTTTTTCTATTACTTTCAAATATGTTCCAACTTAAGTAAACTAATAATTTCTTTCTATAATTATCAAACATATTCCCCTTGCACAAACTCTCACTTTTTTTTATCATCATCATCATCCAACTTAGTCTCCTTCCACATACTCATCATTTATTTCTATTGTTATAAAACATATTCCCCTGGGGTGCAAAGGGAACGCATTGCTCTAGGCGGACCCAGAGTTAGCAGGATGCGGTGCACCCTGGAAACAGAAATACAGCAGCTCGAGCTGATTCTGGCCAAATCTTTTGGGGATCATGTCCGAGAATGTGGAGGTAGCAGATAGAAAGAGATTTGACTGCACAAGAGACAGACAATATCTCCGACACCACCAGCATCACCACATATAGCGACACTGTCGACATACAGTGAAGCTAGTCAGTCCAGTCCGAACATTGGAGGGGCGGCCAATGTAAAATGCACATAAAGGTAGATGCATGGCGAGAGACAAATAGATTTCATACCAAGTACAATGAAACAATGAAAGGGCAGAAAAGCGCTAGAGGGCAGCGCGAACTGCAAATAGAAAGTAAAAAGTCTCTAGGAAAGGGGAACTACAAGCTCCGTTAGCTCGAGACGAGCTTCTAGTTACCTGTGTTCCTTACAGGCAGAGACCCAGACCCATTCATTGGCATTTGGTAAAGCAAGAAGACCTAATCCAACTCTAATGTCGAGCCTTCCTAAACCAGAAATATGCTCGCGAAGAGAAAGGTTCTGTACCCGATGGGCTTAGGCAAGAAAGGGACAACGATGGTAGTCCTGGCCCAACTCTACTGTCAAGGTTTCCTATACCGGAAGTACACTTGCAGAGAGAAAGGGTTCCGTACCCGATGGGCTCAGGCACAAAAGGGACAACGATTTAGCCCTGGCCCAACTCTACTGTCAGGTTTTCCTACACCGGAAATACACTTGAAGAGAGAAAGGGTTCAGTACCTGATGGGCTCAGGCGCTATTGGGGCAAGGACGCTCAGCTCGAGAACGCCTTGCTCTCAAACGCGTGGTGTGAGACTCGAACTTGGACAAGGGGTACATGATGTCAATGAATGACACCTCGGCTAAGAGGGCGAAAGAGCCAGGGCCCAACTCCTCTGTTGAGTTCTTCCCCTTAAGGAACCAGGCTCACGGATGAGAAACGGTTCAGTACCCAATGGGCACAGGCACAGCACGTCCAATTACACGAGGCAAGTTCATAGACAGTGGAACACCTCGTACGGGTCAGACGAGAGCAAAAATCGTCTGGGCGAAGAGTCGCCACTACGCGTGCCTGGAGACAGATATAGAGGCTGTCACAGGCTAAGGGTAGCCCACCCGAATTGTCAAGGCATGCCAAAATCGGATTTGCTAGGCCTACAAGGCGCATAATGGTGGCACAACGTAATCACGCTCCCGGCGGAAATCACACGGTCACCCGTTATGGTTACAATGGAGCGAACGCAAAAGAAACAAACAAACATATTCCCCTTCCACAAACTCTCACTTTTAAAAAATCATTATCCAACTTAGTCTCCTTCCACATACTCATCATTTCTTTCTATTATCAAACATATTCTCCGGTTCAATTCAGGATCAGTGACGAAATCATATGACAACAGTCCAACCTTTTAATTTTGTATATTATTGCACTGAGCTTCCATGACTCGGAGATTTAAAAAGTTGTAACTAAGGATACCGATCTAGCTATTTGCATACAACGCACTACCCTTCCAACCCCCCCCCCCCCCACTCAATGTGTAACGCACATATCGAATGATCGAGGTCTCTAATTGCCAAACGCATAGAACATTGGCTGTGTCGGTATATGCATCTTTATCGGAATTTCGTTCCATTTAATCTGTTAGCTTTTTGATCCGTAGAAACCAGGTAACTGATCCTTGTAGAGTACCTATTCTCCTTCCACAAACTCATAATTTCTTTCTATTCCATTGTTAAAAAATGTATTTCCCTTCCACATATTCATCACTTCTTTCTATTGCTATCAAAAATTTCTCCTTGCACATACTCATTTCTTTCTAATGTTATCAAACTTATCCTCCCTCCACAAACTCATCATTTTTTCTATTGTTATCCAACTTATTGTCCCTTTACAAACTCATCATTTCTTTCTATTGTTATCAAACATATTTCTTCCTATGTTATCAAACTTATCCTCCCTCCACAAACTCATCATTTCTTTCTATTGTTATCAAACATATTTCTTCCTATGTTATCAAACTTATCCTCCCTCCACAAACTCATCATTTCTTTCTATTGTTATCAAACATATTTCTTCCTATGTTATCAAACTTATCCTCCATCCACAAACTCGTCATTTCTTTCTATTGTTATCAAACATATTTCTTCCTATGTCATCAAACTTATCCTCCATCCACAAACTCATCATTTCTTTCTATTGTTATCAAACATATTTCTTCCTATGTTATCCAACTTATAATCCGTGCACATACTTATTTCTTTATATTGATCTTCTAGCATACTGATACCTTCACTATGTTTTACTTTGTCAAATGCTTTAGTGCAGTCTATAAAGCAGAGGTATAGATCTGATTTATTCTTCAGCTTTTTTAGCATTCATTCTCAAACTCCTGTTGGATCTCTTTTGTATCAAGACAATGGTTCTACTATATGTCCAGTAGGATGTAGTCCAGAGAATGGATATGTGTTGTGTTGCCGTTTTATTTGTGTCAATAGCTCGACATATCCATATTCAGTGGGAGATCTGATGTTACCTCTAATATCCTTTCTATAAGTGATCTCAAAATATAAATAGCATTGTCTGTGCCTTTGCCTTTCATGAACCCACATTGTTCCTCACTAATTTCAGGTTTTATTTTGCTTCTTATACTTCTGATAATAATTTGTAGTAAAATCTTTATTATATGACTCATAAGGCTGATTCTGCAGTGGTCTTCGCATTAAACTACACCAGGTTTCTTTGGCATGGCTATAAATACCCGGTACTAATTTTAGTTAATCATTTGATATAAACCCATATGTTTTGATGATACACTAATGAAACATACATTCTTATAGTGAATTTTAAATCTACAAGCAGAAGCCAATAAATAAGTCACAAGCTAATGTGGAAAGAGAATAGAAATGCAAAAGATGATTTTGAAAGGATAGATTATTTGGTTGAAAAATAAAGTTATGTGATCAATGTTTATAGCCAACAATAGTTGCACTAGTAGTTGTTGCTTAACTACTGTGAAATAGTGACGCACTAGTACTTGTTGCTTAACTACTGTGAAATAGTGACGCACTAGTACTTGTTGCTTAACTACTGTGAAATAGTGACGCACTAGTACTTGTTGCTTAACTACTCTGAAATAGTGACGCACTAGTAGTTGTTGCTTAACTACTGTGAAATAGTGACGCACTAGTAGTTGTTGCTTAACTACTGTGAAATAGTGACGCACTAGTACTTGTTGCTTAACTACTGTGAAATAGTGACGCACTAGTAGTTGTTGCTTAACTACTGTGAAATAGTGACGCACTAGTACTTGTTGCTTAACTACTGTGAAATAGTGACGCACTAGTACTTGTTGCTTAACTACTGTGAAATAGTGACGCACTAGTAGTTGTTGCTTAACTACTGTGAAATAGTGACGCACTAGTACTTGTTGCTTAACTACTGTGAAATAGTGACGCACTAATAGTTGTTGCTTAAATACTGTGAAATAGTGACGCACTAGTACTTGTTGCTTAACTACTGTGAAATAGTGACGCACTAGTACTTGTTGCTTAACTACTGTGAAATAGTGACGCACTAGTACTTGTTGCTTAACTACTGTGAAATAGTGACGCACTAGAAGTTGTTGCTTAACTACTGTGAAATAGTGATGCACTAGTAGTTGTTGCTTAACTACTGTGAAATAGTGACGCACTAGTACTTGTTGCTTAACTACTGTGAAATAGTGACGCACTAGTACTTGTTGCTTAACTACTGTGAAATAGTGATGCACTAGTAGTTGTTGCTTAACTACTGTGAAATAGTGACGCACTAGTACTTGTTGCTTAACTACTGTGAAATAGTGACGCACTAGTACTTGTTGCTTAACTACTGTGAAATAGTGACGCACTAGTAGTTGTTGCTTAACTACTGTGAAATAGTGACACACTAGTACTTTTTGCTTAACTACTGTGAAATAGGGACAATGTTCCAAGAGTGTACAAAGAATGAACAGCATGCAATTGTGCGTGTTCTTTAGCAAAAGTATTTTCTGTCAATGATATTTATAAGAAGATGGTTCCTGTTTAAGTCAATAACTGTTTATGTCATAAAGTGGTGCATTAACTGGGTAAATCGATTTTCACAGGGATGTTGCATCACTTTCTGATGAAGTGCATCCTGGCTCACTATGTTGACACTGCAATAGAAGCAACTGCACTTCAGATCAAGAAATTATTCAGCATACAGGATAATGTATAATTCATTGAAATTCTGAAAATTGATAATGATGGGTAGGTCTACCCAGAGACTGACAGATGCAAAATTTGTACGCTGCATTTATTGCTGCACTGATAAAATGATGGGATAAGTGCACCAATCATGAAAATTATGTGATCTTGTTGTTGTTGTTGATAACCCAATGCTGGTGAGTAGTTAATACAACTACACAATCGGCAGCACAATGTCATTCTTATAAAAGTGCAGGTCTTCTCAAGTTGACTTAGTGATCCATGCAGTAAGCTAGTGCCTGTTAAGGGTGTCTGTAAAAGTTATTTTCCTGGTAGTTGAAAGGTAAGGGCAATCAATAAGGAGGTATTCCACTGTTTTGTTAGGATGGGAGCAGTGTCTACAAATGGATAGTTGCTGGGGTTTGATATGGTTTAAATAAAATTATGTGGTGAAATAAAAGAACAATGTCAGTCTAAAATTATATAGTAGTTTTTATGTTCATATTGTATTTATTTCCCCCCCCCCACTTAAACCATTTGTGATTTAGGCCTATTTATTGACTTCCCCTCACAGTACAGCAGGATAGGTAAACCTTTAAGAAGTTAAAGAGCTAATATACTCATGAGGATTACTGAAAGCCGCTTCAAATGTCGCTTTTTATTTTAAGAATTGGTGTGTCTTGATAAGTTCCTTTAGGTGGTTTGGTTGACTTTATTTTTATGCAGTGTAATACAATTTTATCTCACGATTTAATATTTAATTCTTTGATAAATATTTTTTTCTGCAGTCTTACCTATTATCTATATAAATTTTTTTTAACCAGAAATAGATTAAAATGCATGAAATTTATCTCAACAATTCTACAGGAATTTATCTAAAAACATAAATCTATTTCAACATGTCTCAACAACACATACATCTACAACTTATCAAACATATTCTATATAAAGATGTCTCAACAACACATACATCTCCAACTTATCAAACATATTCTATATAAAGATGTCTCAACAACACGTACATCTACAACTTATCAAACATATTCTATATAAAGATGTCTCAACAACACGTACATCTACAACTTATCAAACATATTCTATATAAAGATGTCTCAACAACACGTACATCTACACTTATCAAACATATTCTATAAAACAAATGTCTCAGAAACACTGATCTTTCTCAACAGTGAAATATATCTTCTCTTCTTCTGCATATATTCTCCACCTCCTGCTGGATTTCTCTTGCAGCAGGACCAAGGTCCTACTGGATTTCCAGCAGGATGTAGTCCAGAGAAATGGAAATGTGCTGTGTTGTCGTTTTAATAAGTTTTCCTTATTCACACAGGAAGCACATTAAGCAATAGTGTTAGGCTCATATTCTGTAGTAAAGTTTCCTTTATTTACACATGAAGTGTATCAGGGAATAGTGGTAGGCCCATATTTTTTATTGAACAATGACATAGGCCTACAAATGGACCATATGGTCAGCATTACACTCACTGTCTTTATTTTCCCAGAAGATCTGATAGTTTTCTTAAGACCTGGTTGACCTAGAAATCGTTGATGATTTACAAACATAATTCCATGTTGAACAGGAAATGAACTTTAGATTACATGACTAGGAAGCCAGTGCACTAATGCTGAGCTACAGTGGCACCCTAATTCTGTATATAATACAAAAAATCTGTAATAGTTACCAGGTATGCCAGGGCATGTGGATTACTTTATCACATGTCATTTTAACTATTTTACCTCCACTGATGACATGAAATATTTTAACATTACCGGTACTACGAATGGTATTGTGACTTATGAAACATATAATCAAATAACCTCCACATGGTAGGGGACAAATATGCAGCTGGCCAGATTTCCTGCCATTCAGATACAAAGTAGACAATTAATATACGAACAGGTCCCAGAAGTTTTTCAATATCTCTCATAATATACATCTGAAAGAATGCTGTAAGTGCCAGATGCAACCAATCTGAAAATATCAAGGGGTATACAACCTTATTAGATGCTGATTTTCTGAATGATACATGGGCCTATCAATGTTAAAGTCAAACATTTTAACAAAACAAGTTCTAGTTCCTTATACCAGAAAATGGTGAATTGTTAATCTGTGTAACACTTTACAGTAAGAAAGATACAATACATAGGGTTACCATACGTCCGGGTTTCCCCGGACACATCCTCTTTTTATGCCCCTGTCCGGGCGGCTTTCCAGAAAAATGGCTTTTATCCGGGTTTTTCTCCATCCCCGATCGATCGACACTTTCTTACTTACTTTTCATTGCTATATACTTTAATATATTATGCATCATGAAATAAACAACGCGCATCAACTATATGTAGTACAATGTTAACACGGAACAAGTGTTTTCTCTGATGCAAAGACACTGGACAAAGGAAAGAAATAAGTTGCTCATTAAATTTTGTCACAGGTATTCTGTTTCTGCAGCATAACTTGAAGCATATGTCATGCAAAGAATTTCACACATATCTCAGCAGCCAGCCTAACTTGTTGAAGGCCATCAGTGCTTCGGAGAAATTACGCTTGGGGTCAGCCCCAGGCGCAATCTATGATCCCAACGTCAATTTCTTCAAATGCGGACGATTTTGATGATAATGACTCAGAATGAGATACTTTCACTAATGTTTGGTAAACTTCAGTAATTTAGTTACTAACTTACTGTTTCTTTTCAGTCAGCTAGTGTGGCGCACTGAACACTTAGTTACCGGTAATACAAGTTTATAATTAAATAAGAACAATCTTTTATGATAGTTTACTTTAATTTTATTTGTACAACACTTAATATTGGCCATATTTGATGAATATTTTTCATATCCTCTTTTCCATCTGACAGTTATGGTAACCCTAACAATACATACAAAGCTGTCAACTTGTTTTAAAAAAAATTGTACTTTTAATCATTTATTTCTGTATTGAGCACCTCCCCCAAAAATTTCCAAACTCTTTTTTTTTGCTCTCCATATGTGTGTGTGTGAGATAAAATTGTCAGTATTTGTAATAATTAGGCTACTAGGAAATTTAACACCAAATGAACCTTAAAAAAAAAAGAATTAATTTAAAGAAAATGTGTTTTGTTGGGGGGGGGGGAGAGGCACAAAATCTGTATCAATATGGAAAATCCGTACTAGTTTACACCTATGTACATTCACCTTTTGGACAATGCACTTGTTTTCAGAACTGCATTCACCAGCACGTGTTGCCTGGGCCAAAGGAGCAGAAAAGAATAGCAACACCATGATCTGTATGTCGCAAGAGCAGCTAAGACAGTTTGACGATGGAGTTTTAAGGGTTTGTTGAATATTTATTCCCCTAGACCGAATTTGCCCACCACATTTTTTACATTCAACAATTTGAGTGTATTATTCCTGTATACATAATTTATTGAATTTACAAGCATAATACTTCTTTATATTATGGAGGAGATGTAACAACCTGTAACATACATTTTTCTCACAAAATGAAACATTATTTCAAACAAATAATCATAATAATCTGTTTTATACCAGACTCAAAGTTTTCCCTATCAGTGATATGCTTATCAGCATATGTATTTGTCTCATAACAAATATGTTGTATAATAGTATCATTTGATACACTTTCAAAGATTCTTAAAAACATTTGAATGATCAATGTTTTGAATTATTACACAGTTATTGCCAGAATATTAAAATCGGGACCTTACTGTATCGCACTGTGTCTAACCATGAATTTGAAACATATGCACTACAGATATCATCTGATTATCTATATCCTTTGAATCAGTACTAGTATCACAATGGAAAGTAACATCACTTCCTGCATCAGATAAATTAATGCTAGAATTATCATAAAAACTTTCTTCCAAATGCGGGAAAATTTCCAATTTATTAAGTGCTCGTTTCACCATATTTGTAGGTCAAGGGAAGATGGCTACACAAAGAAAGGTCAGCGGCATCAACACACAGAAGTATAACTTATGCTTACAAGAATGTACAATTACACAATCTCAATTTTTAGATGACCTTTAGACAGCTTGAACTAACAAATCAGAGTATTTGAACACTTTGAGGTAATTTCAGGGATAAATTATGCTAATATATGGCCCATCATTCCATAAGGAGATGTCCACAAAATGTAAGTAACTTTTCATCATATCCTTATGGATACCTCTGCAGCCAAAAAGATAAAGATATGATCCCTAGTATCTCTGATTTTGTCAATCTGAGAATGTCAAATATTGCTTAGAAAATCACTACATCTAGAAATTGCTGGCATGTGATAATTAAATCCTGAAGAGAATATATGTATATATATATATATATATATATATATATATATATATATATATATATATATATATATATATATATATATATATATATATATAT